>MJUT01060772.1:841129-861813 GCA_002080005.1 Gigantidas platifrons
AAGTGCAAGACAGGGAAATCTCCGACACCCTCGGGTAAGATTTCAATCGTTCGCCGACTCGGCGAGCCTCTTCCGCGAACGATTGTAATCTTACCCTCGGGTGTCGGAGATTTCCCTGTCTTGCACTTTTGCCGGTGTTAGATTCTAGATATCTCACACGGCTAAAAATAGGAACTGTGCTGTCTCATTAGTGAGAAAATACTATTTTTAAGCATGATACATATGACAAGAAAGTACCATTGAATCTGTACGACCAGATAATAGATGATCATATTATATTTACCAATGTAGTTTCTAACATATTTCTAGTCGGTAGCTAGTCATTTCGTACCATGTGAAAACCCATTTCGTCATGTTTCTTAATAATGAAATTGTGCTTTGCTGATGTCCTTGTCTCCTTGGTTCTGGATGACATCATGCAGAAAACAAGTGGCTGCTGTTTGGTGTCAAAGAAACACAAATAAATGTTATATATAAATAGGGACAACATACGGAAAGTCGTCGAACAATCAATACCTAAACACCTGAGGTGGAAGAGGTTATTGAAATTAAGTAATAATATACCAGTCATTCTATTGTCATTTTCATACCAAGAAATTCCGGTCGACCCCTTACAGCACCCATTAGTAGTTAAATCATTGAAACAGATTAGTTAATGACCTGTATCGCAACAGCAGGTGAAAATGTACATATAAAAAGTATAACCTCAAGAGAGAAAAAGGGGGGTCAATGCCCCAAGTGGCTGTGTCAAAAAAAGCCTGGATCCTACAATTTCAACTTGGTAAAACGGGACCGGCATTTGATCAATAAATCTGTATTGTCAATATAGGAATTGAGTTAAATTGTTTAATAAAAAGAGGAAAACGACTTTGAAACAATTGCGGCTACCACGATGTACACAAAATATTGTTTCATGATGGTTCACGCACTATTCAATATCTGGTTTTATTGTGAAATTTCCATAGATCTTGAAATGTTTCTTTTCTCTCAACAATATTGCACAAAACAAAACAGTTAGATTCATCAAAAGCATGGGCCCAAGAACTAGTATAAAACAAGCTGAATTATCTAGTCTAGGATTTTTAAATATTGAAAACAGAGTAAAACAGCTTCGATTGAACCATGCTCATAAATTCTATTATGATACATGTCCTTCTTATTTGAAAAATAATTTCATCAAAATTAATGAACATCATGCCCATAATACTAGATCAAGTCAGATTAATTATGTTACACCAAAAATTAAAGGCATCGAATCAACAACATTTTACTACAATGGAATCCATGATTGNTGGGTGGCTCAATGAGTTAGGTCGTTGGATCTAACAACTCATACAAGCCTATCACCAATACGGCGTGGGTTCGCGCCCGGCTTTGTAAATTACAAAAAAGGGTGCACTCGACTCGCAGGTGATAAAGTTTACCACTTGCTTGCCCATGGTCGGTGGTTCTCTCCAGCTTCCTCCACCACTAAAACTGGTCGCCATAATATAGCTGAAATAGTGTTGAAAGTGGCGTTAAGCACCAACAATCAAATCATTAAGTTTTATGATAACAAGATTGACCTACTCTGAAGTGGTATTGCTATTGTTTATCAGTGTTGTAAAGTGTCGTATAAATTTAAGATATATAATTTCAAAGATGGCAAGAAATAGAAATACTCCGGCACTTTATGGAGAATGGGAGTTTTCAAAGAAAGTTCCATTTAAGAGAAAAAAAGAGGAGGTAATAATTTATACTGTTTTATATCAACTAAGATTATAATTTATAAGAATAAACCTAAAAGAAAAATAGTAATCAATAATACTATACACATGCTTAATGAATTCGAAGAAATTCCGTCTTGGTTAATAATTTGTATTTAATTAAATAAATAAATACACTCAATGGGGGAAACATTACTCACCCAAACATGTAAAAAAAAATGAATACACCGGTGTTTTATTTTTAGCAAATTCAGCTTCTTTACGAGTCCGTGTTCTTATCAATCCGATCTTACAATAACAGTAGTTTATGGGTACCGGCGGCCCTAAATGAAAAACAAGAGAAAGAATACATTAAGAAAGCGAAAATGTACATATAAAAAGTATAACCTCAAGAGAGTAAAAGGGGGGTCAATGCCCCTAGTGCCTGTGCCAAAAAATGCCTGGATCCTACAATTTAAACTTGGTAAAACGGGACCGGCATTTGATCAATAAATCTGTATTGTCAATATAGGAATTGAGTTAAATTGTTTAATAAAAAGAGGAATTCGACTTTGAAACAATTGCGGCTACCACGATGTACACAAAATATTGTTTCATGATGGTTCACGCACTATTCAATATCTGTTTTTATTGTGAAATTTCCATAGATCTTGAAATGTTTCTTTTCTCTCAACAATATTGCTGCCGGAAAGTATCCAAATTTTTTTTAAAGCTTACATTTAGTTGATTGTTAAGTCATTTTGAGTACCACCAACCACCTCAACAAAGTACATTCTTAAAACTTTATTAGTCTTTTTATAATGGAAAACATTAGTAATGCTCAAAAAGAATTACAGAAATGGCTTTGTTCTCTAAATTTATATGTAATACTAGACAGCCACTTGCTCTTCCGTATACTTTTCATTTACTAGTATGTTTTTTCAGAAAGTTTAGAAGATTGAAGATATACTTCAAAGCAGAGGGGATGGTGAAGAGGGGAGGTATTAGTGAAGTGGTCTGACTGGGATGGTCCAAATACTTGGGTGAGGTTACAGTTTAATCCAGAACTGCATTCATACCTCCACCGCAACAGGACCAACTAAAACAGTAGTACAATGGTTAAGGTAGACCTAAAAAAAGGTACACCTGTAAAATTTTCTGTCAACTCAGACTGCAAGTAATCTTTGACAGTTTGGCAGAGGTCAGGTATACCCCGAATGGCAGTATGGGTCGCCAAAATAGAATTACTATAAAATTACCATTTCGGGAAGAGGAGTTTGATGCCAATTTCAGGGCTCTAGGTCTCGAAAAGATTCCTGCCAATGAAAAGGGCAATGTTGATTGCCATATTACTGGTCAGGATCTTACTCGTGCCCTAGGCCCTGGTTGGGACTCAAGATGCTACCACACATCAACTCGGACATATGTCTCCTTCAAGGAATTGACCCACCTCTCTTGGGGATACAAACACTGGACCAATTTTAACCACTCAGCTTGTCAACGGTAGTAACAATTGTTTATTGCATTTAATCATCTGAATCGAAATAATAAATATATATAATGTTCAATAATACACATAAAGAAACTATTTAAACAATATTCATACAAAATACATGAAATTTAATATACTGTATAGTGTAAAAAAAATATGTAGATATACCTGCAGTAAGTTCAACAAACATGACCTTAATACAGCACATGAAAACTTATATCAGTATTTTAAATCATAACAAATAAATTTAGGTGATACCGAATAAAAGATCTAAATTCATACAATAATTAAAATAATTTCAGACATTTTTATTTTTCATGAAAAAAAGGTTTGATAAGTACCGTTAAATGAGACGTACACCCCTTGGATGTGAACAGGAGGAAGAAAGGTACCTTAGAGAGATGATAGATACAGGCGTTATTAAACCATCAAGCTCAGCTTGGGCTTCTAACGTAGTTATAGTAAGGAAGCGTGATCAAACAGTCCGTTGGTGCTTGGATTATAGATTTTTGAATGATTTAACCCTAAAGGATGCATATCCAAATCCTAGGATCGATATGTGCATAGATTGTCTTGCCACAGCCTCAATATTTTCCTGTTTATACCTCCAAAGTGGTTATTGGCAACTGGAAATGGACGAACGGGATAGACCCAAGAAGGTCTTCATAACCAAGTATGGATTATTTGAGCACACCAAAATGCCCTTTGCGCCATCAACCTTCCAACGCTGCATGGAGTTCATCTTTAGAGGGATACAATGGCAGACCATACTGATTTACTTGGATGATATAATAATATTCAGCTCTGACCTTGATGAACATTTTGAACATCTCAACGAAGTTCTTAAACGACTTAAGAACGCTGGTCTCAAGCTCAAACCATCCAAGTGCGTCCTTATAAAAGATGAAACTAGTCAATGAATTTATATCAAGGTTTGCTCTACGTGGTAGCTGTTGTACAGGTGGTGGGACTAATGGGTGTATATTTCCATCAGGTTATATCTGTTCGGGCGACGTGCTATTGGCGCAATATGTTGGATAGCTGGTGGCTGGGGTGTAGGTTTTGGGCGGCAAGTGCTCCTATTATAAGTTGTAGTTGTTGAAGTGCAAAAGGATAATGGATTGCTAGCCCATTTATAAGTCAGATTCAGCGAGCGCTCGTCATTTTCGTAATTGAATGGATTTTAATATTGACGATTATTTTTCACAGCAATTCGCCACTTCAAATTGTTTGAAAATAATAAAATTTATCATTAGTCTCTGACATGTTTACGACCCACGCCAATCAGGCACAGGTAGCATCTATTTAATTACGTAATCAAAATGATTAACAATTTACAAAAATCTTTAAAAAGTGTGATAATTACCTGATCATGATCGACTGCCGATTTATTTTTCCCGACAAAGGAATTAATCAAGACTAATAATGAGCTTGTGTTTATTTAGACATTTTCTCAAAATTCTTAATGCAAAAAAAATGCTATATAAAGCATATGCATTGTCGATATGGTTAGTATCTAGACTTTGACTAGCGGATACATCTCTACAGTGAACAGAAATCAACAAACAACTCAAGTCAACAATGGACTTACCTGTCGAATTGATTGGACTTCTGAAGCACTTGGGGATAGATGGAAAAAATTAACCTGGGACCTACAGGTTAATTTCAGCGCTATATCAGTCAAGCTAATGTGGATCAAGGCTGAGAAACCCGTTGAAAAACAGGACAAGTTACCAGACAGGCCCAGAAAAAGAAACAGCTCTCTCCTTCCACCAGGAAAAGACACATTAAACGCATCAACCAGTGGAAGGCCAAAAGGAACGAAGTCGTTGGTGACAGCAAAATATGTGCTCAAACACAGACAGACGACAGTAACTACACAGCGACGACGAAGCCCTCCACAATCCAACAACAATGACACAAATAAGGGAGCGATCGTCCCAGACAACAAGTAACTTTATTGGCAGGCAATTAACGCCTACAAAATACCTCGATACGGAAGAATCCCGGACACCATGGAACAAATATACAGCTGTACGAAGTCCGTATATCAGAGGTAAATTAACCTATAAGACAGAATTTAAAGACGGATCGGTGTCCTCGGAATTATTCCACCCGGACGACCCAGCATTACTAGATCGCTACCCATAGTATACCTCAGAAACAGACCTTGGTGATAGACCACCGACACCCACACAACAACGAGAACTAAACAGCAAGCAAAAGGCTCGCAAAAAGAAGACACATCTGTCCGCAATACCTGACAAGGTGAGTCGGACGTAAAACTTACATAATAATAATGATATGGTTAGTATTGCGAATTTGTTACTCCATGTCTGCCATTACAAATTATTTTACGCTGTCATGTGACAAGTCTGGTGCGGTAACACAGAAACTACCAACTACCAAACAGACGTCAAGGGCCGATAGACTGCAAAGTTCAAAATTTAAACCGGAGTGGTCAAAGATATTTCCATCCATTCAGTATTCAGATGGGGCTATGTATTGCACAGACTGCAAAGACGCTGGGTTATCCAATACATTTTCGATAGGTTGTCAGACCTTCTTGAAAGATAATATACAGAAACACATAAAGACCGCTGACCATAAGAGTGCCATACAAACCAAGGCGATGAGACCAACTTGGAAGCAAGGTGTAGCCACTGCATACAAGCAACATGTTGCAGAGATCGTTAGTGCTATGAATGACATTTATTGGATGGCAAAGACAAGCAAACCCAACTCACTGTTCCAGTCAAGTCAACGAGCTCCTAGAGCACCATGTACGTGGTGGTTAATTTTTTTTTAAATAAAATATTATGGAGGGTGTAGGGTTATGATGTTTACCAATATTTCAGCTATATCGTGGTGGTTAACATATATATTATTGATTACTGAATAATATAAAATATATACCGGTATCTTAGGTTTCATATATTTTCATACTCAAATTTCATTTCGGCGCGCACACACAAATATGTCAACGAGCTGCTAGAGCATCATCAGGAGGTGGCACAGAATTTCAGCAGCGTGGATCACCACACACACATTGCCTATTTTGGGTGAAGAACGCTCTTAAGTTTGATGAAAACTCTGATGAAGAAATATGTTCCTTCATTGATCAGTACATAGCATGCAGAATGCCAGACCAAAATACAGACCCGGGATTGTATGACATCATTTGTTCAGTACAGGTCCATAGTAAAACACATTCTAAGTCATGCACAAAATACTCAACCACTTACCGTTTCAACTTCCCTAGACCACCGATACGCAAAACTTTTATAGCAAGAGCAGATCATGTGGAAGATCAGGACAATAAAACGGCGAAAGAATTAACAATTGAGGAACTTGATGAAATGTCAAGAAATTCTGCTAGAAAGCCAAGGGAAATACTGAAGGACATATGGACTCTTGTCTCTGTGGCAGAGCAAGATAATTTGTCCTTTGCTGATATATTGAAGCTGTCAAATGTAACGTACAAACAGTTCAAAATGTTTAATTGATGTTGCCAAAACAAACACTGTATACTTGAAAAGACAGTTGCCCGATATCTGGGTAAATAACTATAATCCACACATATCGAGGGTTTGGAATGCGAACTTGGACATTCAATATGTCACAGATGCATATGTACCTACTTCAGAATCACAACAAGAGGCTGGGGGAAGGAAACGTAGATGATGCATCTGCCATGAGAAAAATTGTAAATGTATACTTACAAAACAGAAAAGTTTCAGCACAAGAAGCAGTATACAGAGTGACTGGATTACATCTGAAGGAATGTACAAGGGATGTTGTATTCATTCCTGCAGGGAGCAATATAGTGAAAATGAGTCTTCCAATTAGCATTATCAAGTCACGCTGCAGCCAAGGTGGTGCAGACAATCAAAACATTTTGATGACATCCATTCACGAAAAATAGTATGCAAGACCTGATCATTCAACCTTTAATGATATGTGTTTGGCTGAATTTTGTTCAAAATTTTGTATTTTGTCAAAATCTCAAAATCAAAAATCTACTGTTAAATTACCAGTTTATCAACTAAAAAATTATCTTGGCAGTATAAGAAAGAGAAAACCAGGAAAAGCAGCCGTCATACGATATCCAGGGTTTAATTCAGAGAAAAACTCGGAGGAATACCATCTTACTTTGGCACAACTGTACCTACCTCACAGGAGTCCAATCCTCCCGATACTGAAGACTTTGAGAGCTACATAAAAAATGGATCTATTAATGGACAACAAATTCTTGATGTTATCAATAGAAACTAACGTAACTTTGGGATAGACTCTGAACAGTTAGAGCAAGCATGGCAAGATCTACAGGAAGGGAGAGTACAGGACCAATCTTGGAGTTCCTTTGCTCCAGAAGCAGAAGTTGAACGTCTTGAGATAGAAATGGAGCAACAACCAGATTCAATTAATGAACAAGAACAAGATGAAATACCTGAACTCAGCTTTGATAACACAAGCAACTCAGAGAAACATTCGTTTCAGTATGAACCTCCTGCTATCTCTCAAAAGGTAATTCAGGAATCATTGAGAAGTATAAATACTACACAACAGAAAATGTTCTTTGCTGTGAAGCAGTGGTGTTTACATCTATTATGGAATACGAAGCCAGATCCCTTTTTTTTTTATCTTTCTGACTGGGGAAGCTGGAACAGGAAATCGCATTTTATTCGCTGTATATACCATGAGACATCAAGAAAAATACCAGTTCACCCGATTCAGTGTCTATACTACCTCTTTTTGTGCTAATTTTGCAATATGCTTGTTGCAGGGTGTTGTCTTACGGCCGTTTGCTCCATATCTCGTTTCATTTCTATTGGTATGCGACACATGAATGAACTGCTTTTTTTGTGTGTGTAAAATCGTGCACAGGGTAAACGTTTTCAAACACATAATTTACATTTTAATTTTCCAATGTGCTATTTATATAGATCTATACAATGAGGTAACAGTGTGTACTATATTGTTGAAAGTGGCGTTAAACACCAAAAATCAAATCCATTTCTGTTAACGGAACACATATATTCCTGATTATAATTCAGATCTTCACGTTTCATACATACTTATTTTAGGTCAATACAAACACAAAACTCCATAAAATTACAAAGAAACACAACTATTATTCCAAGTCTTTTCATTTTGCACACCATGGTATAGTTTGAACTACGGGGTCTTCAGCTGTACAAAAATGAATGGTTGAGATTTGAGGAAAAAAACACGAGAGAACGAAAGTTTCGAATGGTATTTACAAGACAGAGTTGCCTCCCATGTAAAAAAAAAAAGTCGAAATAGTTAATGTCTTTACTGTAACTTTTAAGTTATATATTACGTAACACCAAAGACAGTTTCGTCTCTTTAGGCGTAAGCCTTACTATTTTATCTATGGCCTCGTTCCATTTTTAAGCTTGTATTTTGTCGTACTACCTATTTTGAACTTTTCCTGATGTATAGAGGGACAACTCGTGTTAATTTAGTATGGATAAGTCTGACACAGTTACTTCCCGTGTAAAACATCCAATCACACGAATAAAGCTTTGTTTTAAATGTACACGGCACTTGTTCCTGTAATAACCTTCATCAGGTTCAATATACATTTTTTTTGTATATAACAGACCATTTAATTCGAGACTGTTGTTCAGTTCTGTTTCACGGTTTGTTTCGTGTGGTGTAGTCTCTTGTAAGAACGGAGAAACTGCTTGGATTAAATTTTCGTTTTCATGTTGAGTCTCTTCCAAGGATCATGTGTAATAAAGAAAAAAAATCCATCATCAACTTGTATTTCTGTGGTAAAATATATGTCCATACTATACAGTTCCAATATTTATGCAATTATTAAAAAAAAAGCTATAACGTTCCCGATGATTAAAAAAATAATAAAATCTTGGTTAATAAATTTCTTTTTCGAGAGTTTATATAATTTTCATATTCGTTTTTATCGCTATACTGGTTTCCGGTAAAGCATGAGCAATGATACGAAGCAGTCCCGGGTAACAGACAAGATCTCGCGAGATTTCCATTCGATTTAAATCAAGCGTTCCTCTTCGGCGGAAAAATCATGGACGCCAGTTTTCCAACCGATTTGTATGCCATTTTGAAAGAAAAACATGACGAAGAGAAGATTAAGAAGTGTATTAGCCCATGCACAAACGCAGACACCGACGATTGGTTGATCATTTTCTGGTCAGACCTGAAATTCGACAGCACGTACAATGAGAAAAGGGAAGAACCGAAGAGCGGGGGTGTGTTAAACTTTGGTCAGAGTATCAAAGTATTGTATGGGCCAGAACTACTAAACGCAATTTTTATTGCAAGAGGTATTCATATTTTTGAGACATGATACGATATTCGGATTTAACATACAGAGACGTGCAAAAATTATTCGGTCACTGTCATTTTTTTCTATTTCACATAAAACCACATTATTTCAAAGCCAATTCTTGTTCGATTTTGATGAAAATTTTACCAACAAAGGTAGAATTCAATGTAGTTTTACACTGTATTTTCAGCATACTTTTCACAAGTTAAACACAAGACAAAATATTGAACGTAAAAAACGTAATACAACTATAGTACTTTTGAAGACAAATAATTTAAGTTTGTGTTTAAATCGTGAATATATACAATCTGTGCTTTAAAAAATATTTTAAAATAATCACAGAAAACTACATACATTCTCTCTTTTGTAGGTAAAAATTTCATCAAAACGAATAAGAATTGACTTGAAGTATGTGGTTTTATATGAAATATATAGTAAAAAATTACAGTGACCGAATACTTTTTGCACGTCTCTGTATGTCTGCGTATCCGGAAAAGTCTGCAATTGGTCATATCCCATGCACAATCAATTCTTCAAAATTGTTGCAAATGTCGGAAACATGGAAAGTTTGTTTGAAAATATGCTTGGGAAAAGAATGTTTGAAGTCACTTCTGGAGACTTTTCTAATGAGAAATCTCTGCAATAAAAATTCATGAACTTTGTAAAACAGTCGGTACTTGGCATGCGAATTACAATTTATTTTTCTCCATAACGCACAATAGGACCGATTCGTAACCCTCACGGAAGCACAAGTGGACTGAGGGTTATGTTATCATATCTAATCAAAGAATAAAAAGAGGAGATATCAGCATGCTGCCTTTACTTATGTTGAATAAACACAGTGAATACAAAAGAAAACAAACTCAAGAATATGCTATAGATTCTACATCTGTACGGTACCATTATAACTCGCTTAATTTGTAGGGCTAGGCTTTGTCTATGAGGAGAGCGGTAACATTCATCTCAGTTGTACGTTCCCACATGAAATCGGATCCAAAGAGACAACACAAATTTTCAACTTGTAGTTTATATTGTTGACGTCACACTTCTACATCTGATTTTCGTTCACAATAATTTTTATTTGTCATCAGAAATTGTCAGCAATTTACCTTTAGGGAATATTTAATAACTTGACACCTTTCTTTATTTTTCATGTTATGTAGAAATGGAACGAAAATGTACAGCAAAAACATTTTTTTTTTTAATTATTTGTTTGTTTCCCACAGGGAACAATGAGAAACAGTGTTATGATATTGCCGAAAAACAATGTAGAAAAAAAGAAAAGGTAAACAATCACAAGAGGTCTGAAGGTTGTTATGTAAAGGAATTTCAGTTTTATTATTATCTAAGTTTGAAGGAACATTTAATGCTGCAGAGACTAGGTTAATGACTTTATTTACAAGATTTTATGTTTATTTACACAGCTGACCATGTGCTGTTATAAACTTTGAGTGCATTTGTTTCTGCCAGCAATTTTGTCAACAATGAGCGTCGTTTAGTAAACGTTACACTACCAGAAACAAATGTGTCGTTTAATGACCTTCACTGACCTGAAGATAAGAGATAAAAATAGATCTACACCTCCGAGGTGAACAAACATCTTACACAGCGCGGGAAAATGAATGACCAAAACGTTGTGTTGTTTTTGTCAATTTTTGATGACAGTTCGTCTTCATCTTCAGAAGATCGGACGACAATGCAGACGGAGATCATGAACTTATTATGCACGTTTGCAATATACTTACGGAAAGGAGGGATATTCCAAGAATCGAGACATAGCTAGATGTAGTCATGAATTAGGACGACCATAATAATGTAAAGGTTTAATTATTTTTTTTTAATATAAAAGGATAGAAAATTTCAGAAACGGTGTGTTAGATTGAAATAAACAATTAATAGACACGATTTCTTACTATTTATTCCTCCGTTGTTCATCTTCTGCAAGGTTTCAAGATTTTTCGCGCGAAAAATACACGTGTCTGTAGTTATTAAACGACGGATGTAGAAACGACTGCGTCGTTTACAAGTCTCAATCACAAACATTCAACGACTACGCGACAATTTTGCGCGTACATCGTTTACGACAACGATGCCATCGTTGACACTAAAATGGCAGAAACAAATGGATTAAGCGACTACGCGCGTAGTCGTTCACGTCTTTTAGTGCAGAAACAAATGCGACCTTTAATTGACCAACGCTTAGGACATTAATTATGTCTGTCTGTTAGCAGTCTGACCATAAATTAGTTCCAGTATCATTAGTGAATAGAACTTTAATTACTGTGAAAAGTTAAATTTGCTTCAGTCTAGGGTTTGGCTCCAAAGTCTACAGGTCAAAATTATTATTAGATATTAGAAAGTATATTGGTGTTTTTGGTGTTCATTATAGCCTCAACTAGTATTGTAACACTGCTGGCAGCGGAAAAAAAATGGAAAATATTACTTAGTGATTAAGTATAAATACCATGGTATATAATATATATGGATAAATTCATTTGTTGGATAATTTAATACATGGTTGTTAATTTCATGTTAACGAAGTGATTTCGTTTGTATTTGATAAAATTGTGTGGAGTGATTTCACATAAGAAACCGGAGCGATTCCGAATAAAGAGTAGAGTGATTCTACATATCAACCTGTAACTTAATAAATGGCTTACAGAGACACAGATAGCCAATTTGATGCGATGGCATATCGCCGGAGTCCACGTTTACGTGGTGATCTGACGTCGGAAAATGAAGACCAAGATTAAAGTGAAACACCAAGCACCATTAAAAGGAAACCTAGAGGAAAAAACAAAATAACAAGCTCTGAAATAAGAATGATGGAATTAGAACTTGAAAAACAACGGATAGAGGCAGCAAAATAAAAGGATAAAATAGAGCATGAACTGAAAGTTAAAACTATTGAACTAGAGATGCTAAAATTAAATAACAATTCTACGACAACACAATTACCAGTCAAATTAAAACTACAACCGTACAAACAAACAAAGGACGATATACTAACTTATCTATCGGAGTTTGAAAATCTATCAAAACAGATGAAATGGACTGAAGAAGTAAAGATATTACAACTAAGATCACTGTTAGTCGGCGAGGCAAGAGAAGTGTCACAACAAACGTGTAAAACATACGATGATCTACGAAAGGCACTTGTAGCCCGATTTGGTAACAAACCATATGAGTATTTCAATATTCTGTCCAAACTGCAAAAGAACAATGACACGTATCGTGGACTAATGGGGAAAGTTGACTTGTATCTTACCAGATTTTGTGAAAATCGGGATCCATTGGAATGCTTAAGAGAAGATTTTTTTTCTCAAAGCCCTACCACTGCAACAAGCCCAATGGATTCGCAGAAACAAAGGATCACGCTCTGTAGTAGAGGCGGGTGAGGACTATATAACTCCAGAGTACATCTTTAATAAGAATACAAGTGACAAAAAAACATCCCAATTTAACACCATCTACACATCTAAAACCTGTCGACACATCTAGAGACAAAAGAAGTAAAATTCAAAAACAAAACCTGTTATAAATGTAAAAGGACTGGACATTTGGCGTTTGAATGTCGTACATTTTCAGAAACCTGTTATAAATGTAAAAGGACTGGACATTTGGCGTTTGAATGTCGTACATTTTCAGGTAAAGAAAAACAACGTCAAAATCAGGCTTCATATTTTGTGCGTGGTAATATAAGGGAGAAACTTATCAATATACCAGGAAAAGTTAAGAACAAAGAAATATCTTTTGTAAAAGACACTGGTAGTGACATGACTCTTGTTCGGGAAGACTTAGTAGATACTAATTGTGTGCTACAGGGACAAACTGCTACGCTGTATACAGCTATATGACAACCATTTAATGCGAAATTGGCTGTTGTCAATTGAGAAACGCCTTACTACAAAGGGTACCATACAGTAGGCCTAGTACCAAATCTAGCTGCCGAAGCATTGCTAGGAATGGATGTCATGACTAAACAGCATATATGTGCATTAGCTGTTACGCGTGCACATTCTAAAAAGTACCAAAAGTCCGAGGAAGAGGCTCATATAGCAGCGGAGAAATGTGGTGTTCAACCTACAAATATATCTAGAATTGAAGAAAATGAACAAGATAGAATAGTAGATTCTAGTGATGAAGAAACTGATATGGAAGAAGATGTCAACATGGAGAATATTTTTAATGTAAACGCAGAAACATTGTCAAGAGATGGAGAAGGCAGATAATTCGATAAATACACTGCCCGAGAAAATCCTAAGTCAAAAATCAACAAATAATGATGAGAATGTATTCTTCTGGGAAAATAACATACTAAAAAGAAAGTGGAGGTATATATATATATATATCTATCTCCAAAGTTAAAAAAAAAATCTGGTAGATCAGGTCATCTGACTGACCATATTTTTCACCTGAGGATCAAAAGCTGATGTTTTTTTATTCGCAATTTGACTAAAACATTTCAAACAATTAAGCTTCAAATCATAAAACCGCTTACTTTCTTTGTAAAAGTTCAAAATAGAATCGCCAAAATCTTGGGCCCTTCAGATCAAATGTCTGTAAACATAAAAAAAAATCAAGTTTGTTAGATTTCAACCAAATTTGATGTATACAAAATGTAGATGTAGCTTCCTCACATTGTTAGATTATACAATCACAACACATTTTCTCTCCCCGACATTATTGGTCGAGCCCTAAATGGGGCATATAGGGGACCGTCGGTACCTGTATATGCGATGGCTGGGTCAATCGTTCCGTTAATTATTTATTTGTTTTAGCACAGGAGTACATACAAGTACAACTGTATAAATCGGATAAAACTAGAATCTTACAGTCGTTGGCGCGCCATTGCAATTGGCGAGTGGGCCCCTGAATATCCGTCGATAAGATGTTACATGTACATGTATATGATCGCACAGCCTGAAAACCCCACATTTTTTTTTCAGATGTTTGATCCAAAAAAGGGTGAGGCAAAGGCAGATCCAAATATTCCCAAAAGGGAGGCCCGGAATGGATTTTGTAGATTAATAGAAAAGGTGAGGTTCCCCCAGGCAGGCCTCTGAATTCGCCACTCTCTGAAACACTTATTAATTAAAACATACAGTTGACAATACTGTAATGTCCTGTAATTTCAGCCGTGAAATTGCCAAAACATGAAACTTATGCATGTTTTGGCTTCATTCTTTTAGCTGGCTGAAATTCCAAATCTGAATCTCTTGTAGAAAAAAAAGCCTCCCATCTCAACAGAAGTCTCATCAGTAAATATTACGTTATCAAATGTTTCTTTGGATCTAAGTGCATCCAATGACCACTGTAATCTACAAAGTATGTTTTTGTGGCTGATCAGTTGACAATACTGTAATGTCCTGTAATTTCAGCCGTGAAATTGCCAAAACATGAAAGTTATTGACATACTTTCGCGAACTTTTAGCAAATAAAAGGAAACTTATGTTTTGGCAATTTCACGGCTGAAATTGGATTATAAAGTTAATAAACATGAATGAATAGATTCATAACATGCACCAACCCAAGGCTTTGCGTACCTTGGACATTTACGAAGTTTTCACCCTAACGTCAAAAACATGGAACAGTCTATCTACTAGGGCTTGCGAAGTTAATTCACTGTTGTGACGGAGCCACATGGCAATGCACCTTCTTTGAAAGTCCGTTAACTTCCTCGGAAATCTGTTGTCTCGCCGTGTTGTTGGGGCCAGAACGCCTGTACTGCTATACCGTTTCACAACATGAAGATTGACTGTCTAGTTGTTGTTATATTGTGTTCACGATGTAATAGTCTCTGTATATGTACTGCAGACAAACCTTTCTTTGAATACTCTATAATTAAATGCCGTGTTGATATCGATAGCCTGTTAACTCTGCTCGTCGCCATTTTGGTTGTGTTTATTTAAAAGTTCACGTGATCTGGTGAAGCGTGCGTTCGTTTGGTGTATCGTTCGTATTTCGTTTCGTGTGTTCGTCTAACTAAACTGGCGAACGATACACGAAACGAACGAACAAATCACACGCACGAAACGCAAACGAGACGAAATATCTGTTAAGTTAAACGATCCAGTGTGTGTTTATTGTGGAACTAATTGTCAGTTCAGACGGCAATGTCCAGCAAGAAATACAATCGGTTCCTACAATAATTAAATGACTGGTAAATATAATTCAAGCCTGGACACTTTCAATCATTCTATCGATCGTCCACTCCACCAATGTCCCCAAATCACACAATACGCATCTCGTCGGTCTTTGTTATATGTTTCTGGTATCTTTGTTACCGTTAAATGTGTCAAAAACATTTTACTCGTGCCACGAGTAACATTTACCTGCTGGGTGGTTTATGCGTATACATTGATTTTGAACAAAATAGCACATACATATTGATCCCTCAATACTAAATATTTTAGAACAAAAACCCAAATAAATCACCGTTTTTAATTATTGTAACAATTTCTTTTAAAACTATCTATTTCTGATCGATTTCAACTTTATAAATTACCACTAAACGTTAAAAAATTTTATTGACATTAATGTTCATTGTATAAATACTATGAACATTAATGTAAATTTGTATTATGTGTATTCTAATCATTGTATGAAATTATAAACCCGCAAGGGTCCACAATTGGTATAATACAGTATTTCTATTTCTACTAATATGCAAGGATGAAGAAAGACATTTGTCCAGTTATCTGATTTACATAGAATACCGGAGGGTATTTTTTAATATGTAAGCTACCTACTTTTATTTTGAATTTTCTATCTGAAAGAGAATTAATTTAATGTCGGAGTTAATAATTCAACCCTTGATTCAACTTAATCTGACATTCATGAACGAGAAATGGGAGTACCCCAGTAGAGCATCTTCTCTGTTACTTTGTTTAGTATTAAAGGAGACATGACACGATTTTCAATTTTCATGAAAAACTTATTAAATATATTATAAACATACTTTCAAATATGTCTCCAACCCTTATTTATACAAATAAAGTAGATACCGACCATTTTTAGTCAATTTGGGTTGACCTCGGCAATATTCAAATTTGCATTCCCAAAACGAGGCTACTTTGGTCTGTGACGTCACAAGTTCTTTTCAGTACTTTTTGACAGACAACTGATCGTTTACATACAATACTCACTGAAAACTTGCATTTTACGCTTATTCGAGAAGAAAATATCGACACAGAATAGTGATGGTTTATTGTGCAGCGTTTGGGTGTAATAACGAAGCGCAAAAGGGAAACGGCATCAGTTTTTTCACCTTTCCAAAAGACATTCACCTGAGGAAGGCGTGGACACATTACTGCAGAAGGTGGGATTTCGTTCCGAAATCAGGTCACAGATTATGTTCAGTGCATTTTTCCAACAACTGCTATGCTATGGACCCTCGGTATGGCTGCATCATTTAAACGACGTTTGAAACCAGGTGCTATTCCAGATGTGCCTCTTCTACCTGACAACGACATCAAAGATGGCGAGAGGCTGACCATTCCCAGCAGACGTGGTGCTTTCGAGAAACGCAGAAAAGCTGAGGTAACTAGTTTTACATATTTATTTATCATTTTATATATGTCGTGATTTTATTTGCCTCATTAAACTTAAATGTTTCATTAGTTTCGACATACATATATATATATTTATAGCAAGTGCAAATATGTGTGCACACGCTACAGGTGTACACACCATGGCGTCATGACAGGTGTAGCCTCATCAATTGATATGCGCAGACAGAATGCGTGGCCGATTTCACCTGTACACCAATACACAACCGATCTGTCAACAACAGTTACAGGTTAATAATTAGAACGACTTGCGCACCTGTACGCTGAAAACGATATTTACTGGCAGTTGTATATCTATAAGAACTATAATGATCCAGGGGTCAGAAGTTGAATAACATATGTAAATATATAGGCCCATGCCTAAAATAAAGTGTATGAATTTTATAATGTAGACATTCCAAGCTGGGAATGACCATGGCCATATCCAAAACCTGCATTTTGTTTTGTCAGTGAAATTGATTTTAACCAAATTAACAGATAAATATTTTACCAATTTATACACTTCATGTAATTACTCAAGGGCATGAACCATTTATTAGCAAGGATGGATATATTAAATGTATGAATGAGAATGTGCTTTTAAAATTATTTTAGGAAAAAATAAATCCAGTTCAGGAAAAAATAAATCCAGTTCAGTTATTTAAGGAATATTTGAAATTGTTGAACAAGTTATACGATATAACCTGGTTTGGGTCAGTTTACGCTTAATAAAATGAAAAGCGTAAACTGACCCAAACCAGGTTATGCAAATATAACCTGTTCAACAATTTCAAATATTCCTTATAATTTAATTTTCACAACAAAATTTAATGATTCCTCGATTTTAATTGCGATTATTTCATGTGACTATTTGAATTTGTCGTTAGCGGATGAACACGTTGGTGACATCACAATACCAACCCATGTTATCGAGTATAACCAATGTTGCTCCAGGCGGATCAGCCAATCGGATTGCAGTATTCGCATCAAATTAAATTATTTTTTTTATATATAAATCATTATGTGCATGACAAAGTATAGCAAAAACTTTTACCCAGATGGGATTTTTTAAAAAGGAAATTTGGTATCAGAATTTTTCTAAAAAAAACACCAAACCAAGTCCTTAGAACCATGCCAGAATTTCTGTCCCATCTTCACCCTAATGACCAGGTGACCAAGATATTCTTAGCTTTTTAATGACAATTACAAAAAATCTTGAAAAATCATTGTAAATGAAACTAAGCAAATATTTCAGTGAAACAGTATTATCGCACTTGTATGTTAGATTTGAGAAGTATTAGAAATGTAGTACAATGAGTACATGTAGAGTTGAAAAATATGATGTTGAACAAAATACTATTCATTGGTACCTAGTGTATTTCATGCAATTTTATTTAGGATTATTTTCCCTTGATTTACAGAATGAGTGTTGCTGCCATGCACTATAACGAGAATTGCGAAAGACAGCAAGCCATAACAAAGAATAGAGAGCAGTATTTTAGTATTTCCTATCCCAAAGCCAAAAAAGGGACAGTAACAGTTGTTAAACCAAGGAAAACTCCACCAACCTTTGGTAATTACATAAATTATATATATTGTACTTTCGATGGTGTAAACAATTTTTGTCTATTTTTATCACTGGAATTAAATAGAATTTTCATATTGGTAATCACTAGAGAAGCAGATAATTTAGCAGTGCTCAGTGCACTTTTATATTTATCAACTGCAGAATGTAACTTTTAGTTTAATTTGTGTGATGACAAAATTTCAAATGTCAATTTTATTCCAAGACATGATATGTGCACGTTACCAGATTAATTGTTTGCAGAACCACAATCACAAGATGACAACATTCTTCTCTTCCTGTATTTTTCATTTAGATAACGCAGCATATCTGAAACTTAAATGTACATTTCTGGCAGCAACTTTTTCGTGTTTTCGCAATCTTTAAATAGTACAAAATACTAAGTAATTATTAGGTAGTTATAATTATAAATGTGCTTTTTTACTTCAGATTATGTAATGCTGATCAAACAAGCCCTAGTGGAGAGACGTCAAGGGGAATGCACCTCCTATTCTGCTGCACAAGAAAACTTAGTCGTAGTTAATAACCATCTTCCAGCCAACATCACAACAACGTTCATACCGTTCATGAAAGACGACCTAATCCAGAGACACCGATCAAGATTCAACAGACAATAAATCAGCATTTACTCAGTGGCATCACAGAAAATTTAACAGACATTTTATGCTCCTGCTTACCTGACTTGAAATGTTGAAACAATTTGCAGTATTGAAAGTTTAAAAATATGTGTAAATTAAACTTTTTATTATTGGAAAAAAATATAACAATAACAACAATGAATTGTCAAATTAAAGACTTCTTAGTCTTATTACAAAACTTTTTAATATTTCTATTTCAATTTAATGTCCAATTCATACAACTGCATATTTGAAACCACAATATTCTTCTGATGGAAATGTCTCAGATTTTTACCCAAATGCAGCTCCAGGCATTTAGGTCGATCTCCCTTGTAAAACTACACCTGCGTGGTAGTTCAACTAAGGGGATCACGACACCCCCAAAATAGGACCCAGGTGTAGCTGCGGACACTTGTTCCTCCCCACTGCCCCCTAGTACTCAGAGCATAGTCCCAAGGGACATGGCCACCAAATGCAACTCCTGACATTTGGTTATGCCTAAATGCACTCGGACCTGGACATTTAAGCATACGGGGGACGTAGATAAGTGTGAACCCCAAACACACCAGGCTTAACTTTGTATGCTTTAGTTTGTCCAAGGTCCAAGAACAAATAGTTCCACCTACCTCTTCCGGAGATCAGGTTGTCCTCTGAATAGAGGTGATTGCATCAAAACAGGTTACAACTGTCCTTGGCTACAGGAAGAAGTCATTCTCGGAACATGTCCTCTGAAAAGAGGTGGTTGCATCAGAGCAAGTCAAATTATTCCCTTGATCAAGGCAATTGTCAGTACAGATAATTGCAGGAATATTTTAATGTTGTTGAAAGTTTCTGTTATTTCAATCGATGTGAATCTGTAGTATTTTTTTATAGTTTATATTGGTTTATCTAGATATCTAGTTACCAATAGGCAATGGTCATTGAATGCCAATCCTTCCTTATTGTACCCATCACAAACCAGGAGATATAATTTCCTTCAGCCGCCCATGTGTTTTTTGCACTTTGCACTCGGCTTATGTTTTGGTGAAAGGCGGGCGGGCATATGTTAGCCTATTTTCGTTAACGCGAAAGCGCTTTTAGTTTTTGGCCGATCAACGTAATTTTTAGTAGGAAGCATTATTACACTATTATTTAGAGCGAGTTCGAAATTCAGATTAATCTATTTTTTTCTTGTAAAATCATGTTTTTTTTGTAGAAAAAGTACATATTTTGAGAATTACACATTTCTCTGAAACTACAAAAGATAGAAACTTTATATTTGGTATGGGTGGAGATGCCAATGTGAAGTTGTGCATTCAATATTTTTTTTTATTCTTGGGGCTCAGCCCCCACCCCGCTGGGGAATCTGTGTAAAAAAATGTGACCGAGATCCCCACCCTAAACCATATATAGTTATGATCAGGGTGACTAGGCAAATTAAATGC
>MJUT01060772.1:862249-887777 GCA_002080005.1 Gigantidas platifrons
TCTGTTGCTTTTTCGATTTTTTGAGTTATTCCCCCTTTTTGAAAAATGCAATTTCTCAATAATTATGTAAATTGCTTGCAGTTTAATATCGAATACGAAAAAGTCGAGCGTCCAGCACCCCTGGGCGGTGCTCTTGTTTAATTTGAAGTCCTACTTTAATTTGGTGTGGTCATGGTTGTGTTGATATGGTAGTTGGATTTTCAACTACCCGTGCTATCATTGCCTATAACCACTAATGTTGTGAGTTTGAATCTTGAGGTGCACTCAATACAACTTTTTGTGATAAAGTTTGACAGTGACTTGCGATAGGTCGGTGGTTTTATCTGGGTACTCATGTTTCTTAACCACGATATAACTGAAATATTGTTGAAAGTGGCATTTACCACCGCAATCCCAAACCCTACTTTTATGGGTTACAACTGAAATCTATGTAAAACTGAATGTAATAATTTTTCTTAGTCATGTTTTAACACAAACCTACTGTTTCCAGTTTACAATATATTGTACATAAAAGGATGTTAGACAACCATAAATATACTATTGTTTTGTTTTGTAGAGAAAACTGATATCATGGAAGATAATCTGGAAGACTGCCAGTATCACTTGTTTCCTAAAGTATGGAAGATAACCTTTTGTTGCTTGGAAGAATGCATAGTAAAATAGAAGAAATCCCTGTAATCTGAAGGAATTTGAAAGCAACAAAATCTAAACAGTTTATTTGATGTAAAACTTGGATGATATTTGTGTTTTGACTTATTTGACTTATGAATTATTGATTGAATTTTGTTTAGAGATGTAGATAATGTATTGAATAATGTGTAGATTAATAAAAATAAAATACATTAGTTGAAGATGTCTTTTTGTTGTTTTTTATTTTAATTTCATGATATATTGAAAATAAAGTGGAAATTGTTGACCATATTATAAACTTTGACAACATAAAACCACATCAAACACTAATGGTTGTTTATAAATAACCATAACATACAAATCTACACAAGCTGGTAAAATTTTCCTGTTATATCTACCCAGTCTGTGCCATATCCACTGAACAAATCTTCGATATGCCATAAATCTGTATCTCCTGCAAAAAAAGAAGCAATTTAGAAAATCGATTTACCCTACAAGATCGTAACCATGATCGTGGCGGAATGCATGATACAAAGCGTCTGTATGGGCTTATCGTATTTATCCTAATATAAGCCCCTGTCCTAATAGATGCCCCCTCAACTTTTTGGCAGAAAAATAAATTGAAATCAGTAATTTTCTTTTAACCCCAAAAGAACGAAAACGATTGGTCATACCAAAATATTAACTTCAGGTATAACTTAACTAACCTCGAGTACCGATCTCGGACTTTGTAAATCAAGAGTCTATTATAACCCCACTTTTCTCAGGAAAATGATATGCCCCCCTGGGCTTATATTAGGATAAATATGGTATTCAGTTACAATAATTGAAATAAGCCAGTTTAAATTATAAAGCAATCTGGTACATGTATTTTCGGATTGTTTTATTGTATTTGTATATATTCTTATTAACTATATAATTCAAATGTATATTTATGTTATTTGTTTCTATATTATAATTTACTTGCACAGTAAACTGTTGCATAATAAATGATGTCAGTCTGCAAGATTTTTATTTCAATAGTTATTACTCAGAAAAGATGGTGACTTATGGAACATACAAGTTTGTTTATCGCTGAGGTATTCTTGAATGTTTCTGAGCATGTCTGTCAAAACCTTCATGAATCCAAATCAAATTCAACGACTCCTACTTAATATATATACATATACACCATTTTGTAGTGCATGCACCACAGTACTAGATGTGTCGTGTTGCTGTTTTGTAGGAAAACAAAATTATGGTAATGATTCAAGTGGATACCTACTCATTAATTGCCTCGTTGTTATCAAAAGGAGCAACATTTTCCATGTACTCGTACATGCTGACGTATAGCACATGTCTGTTAAGGCAGTTGGCTATGAAAATAGCGTGTTCTGTGATACACTGTAAATCATCTGGCTGCATGTGGAAGCTAACTGCAGATAAACCAGCACAACAAATACATTCTTCAGCTGTTGTCATTGGTTCACAGTTACCACACTCGCACCTAAAAATATTTAAAAATCATATTTAGTACATAATAAGTAAATAAAATAAAATGAATACATTTTATATTTGGCAGTTCACTACTTATGGTTGAATTATAGGGTTTAATGCCAATTTTCATCACCAAGGTACAATCTTGTGCTGATGGCGGTCATCTTTTTTGTTTGACATTGAAGTATATTGTACCACAAGAAAGCTAATGACCACAAACCCCATGACCCACAGCAGGGTTTGAAATTCGTACAAAATGTGAGCCAGCCCTGAACATAGATTTTACATTTAATCGCTATATAGCCAAGCAAATATTTGTCAAAATTAGCCAGTCATGCCCAAAAGTTACCTGTCTCGGGGAGGCGGGGAGGTTGGTATTTTAAACTATGTCCACAGGTAGTCCGAATTTTTGTCGGCTACCTATACCACTTGGTCACAAAAGTAAAGTAAAGTAAATATATATACAAATCAACATGACAAACATGAGCTCTGAGGAGCTCTTTGACCGTCACAAAATCCTCTCGGTTTTAATAAAAAAAAATTTGTAAAAGTAGCTGTGTGGTTGATTTTAATCTTTGATTACCATGCCTTTTTAATTTGATTGGAATTGCAAATTGTACTTAAGAAAAAAATAACATTTTTTTATTTTTTTAAATAAAGCTCAATAATATGTACAAGAGATTGCAATATGTTAATGTAAAAAGGTTACCCCCCTTTTACACCCATCCAAATGAGATGAACATGAGGAGGACTCTAACAGTCTAAGGGAACGAAATGCTATTGTAATGGGGAAAAAATACCATTTAATGTCATATAAAGCGTAAGTGGCAAACAGAAAACCTTTTTATTATAGATAGATTAAAAGACACAAACGTATTTTGAGCCGGAAATGTGTGCAAAATTGAACAGAATAATTTTCAAAACCGGGTTCTCAACAAGGCTCCTCTTTTCATGTCTGGACTCGACAAAACAATTTTTTTCGCGATCTAATGTTTTTGAAAGGTAAATTGGAAAAAAAAAACAATGTATTATAAATCAGTCCATGTTTAGGTCCAAGTAAATACAAAAACACAAAACACCTACCAGTCAGTGTTTACTAGCCGATCTACAGTCTGCGAGATGTCGTCGATATCAGAACTTTCAGATGTTGAATTTTGCTCTTCTTCGTGATTTTCTTCGTTCATCAAAGGTTCAAACTGATACGGTTGGATGTCTAATGTAGTTGAAACATCGGGTCTATCACTGTCACTGCTGTCCATTGTAATAATATTGTGATTTTTCAAACACTCAATCGTAAACAAAACTGAATCGTCCTTGAGCCATGAAAAGAACTTATGACGTCATCAAGTCACGTGACCTTCAAGCTAATTAAAATTCAATGCCAACTCACGCGGTGATTTTCAAAGACCTAACCCAAGCTAATTTGTAGTTATTTGTCGGAAATTTCTTTGGGAAAGTGTTTTTATAGTAGTTTTAAATAATATATAATCGATTTTTGAGTTTTTTGAAAATCGTGTCATGTCTCCTTTAAGATAAATAGCCTGGCTAAATTTTGATGTGAAATTAATATGTAGCCCAACAAACTTTCACCCAAATTTATATATAATTAAAGTCTGTTTTTGCCGTCCCACAAACTGTAGTCAATGGTAACAAATAAAATTAAGTTTCAATGAATAACAAAAAAAAACTGCTTTTAATCCATGAAACACGAAATTATTTTTATCAAAAGTGCTAAAGCAAAGGTTACAGGTACTATTCCATATTGTCATGGCAAAGTTCCCCATTCCAGAAAATTGCTCAGCCTATGTTCCATTGATTTTAAAGGAGTTTTGTTCTTCTAAAATCAATGGATTGGTGATGAAAAAAACTTTTTCAGGGAGATAGTGACATTATGATAGACTCTTGTACATACATTTGTATATATATATATACAAGTTTCAGTAAGGGATATTACACTAGAGTGTTTGCAAATAACAGTGTCCACTTAAAATGAGTAATACCTGAATATATTTATAAAATGATTCTACAGAAGTTGTTGCATATCTACAGAAATATATGTCATATCATGGTAGCTGTAATAAATTGGCACTACACCAGCTTGTTCAGCATTCAAATGTCGAGTGTAAATATAATCTAGGCACGTCAGTTTACGAGTAGTAGAAGATTTTATATTCTGTCCAAAAGCAGAAAATGTGCGTGTGATTACATCATCTTTTCTAGATAAAAGGTCCACATTGAAATCGCCCATGACTATTTGTGGACTGCCAGGTATCAAGTCTTTCAAGAGACGATTTAGCGCATCACAGAAATATTTCACTGGTAGATCTGGTGGTCTGTAAATATTGATAACGAAGATCTGAGGAGATTTGACATGCACAGCGACACATTATATTCCATATTTGATCGTAGGAATCACAGAAAAATCAAAGTCTTCATGAATAAATAACGAAACTCCTCCTTTGCCTTTGCTTTGTAATGATGATGAGGGAGGACTTTTTTTGTATCACAATCAGATAAATGTTTCTTGCAAGCCGAAAATGTCTGCTGTGTGAAGGAAATGGTTGCATTCAATGTCCTGAACATGTGGTAGCCCGGTGATCTGGAAAGTCCAGCGCCATGCGCAATTTGCGCATTAAGCTGAAAAATGGCGCAGTGAAAGTAAAATGTAAGCGCCCGTGTGGCGCACAATAATTTTGCAAGGTTCGGTATCCATGGAACGATAGTCATCAGTACATTGAATTGCAGTGAACCCCACTGAATTGTGCATAATCGTGTCGAAATCGGATCATTGAGAATGTTTGCCTATTTATCGGACTGCCTCGTGGTTTTTCCTTTGCTTAACGCTTAAGTAAATATAATTATGAAATGTCTAAATACCGGAAAAGAATGACAACCAATGATGTGACTTTTTCCCTCGAATGTTATTCCAAATAAACGTTTGTAAGTTTGATTTTTGACAAATTATAAGAATCAAATGAATGAAAATTTGTATAAAATCATCCCAAAATTCAATATGCAATTTTATTTTAACGGAAAATTCTATTTCTGAAAGTACGTGCGTGTCTGCGAGTTATTGTTTGCCGGTATTTAGTTGAATTTTATAGAAAATTGCCTCCGAAAAAAGCAGCGTCTGCCTGTTTTACCTGGCCAGAAGACTTTGTTTTCGTTTGTTGGTCGAGATGAAAATAGCAATTTCGATCCTGACGATTCCGTGAGAAAAGAAACTGAAAATATGATTGACTCTGGCTCACAAGACGTACAAGTACCCCCGACCCTGTCTCATCAGATTGTGATGCTAACGAGAAAGACGTCCGCAAATATCGTCCTGTTCATGGTTGTTTATTGTTAAAATTTACTTGGAATAAAAATTCATTTGAAATGTATGACTTTATAAAGCCTTTTGACCTTTATTTGATTTACTGTGTGTGTAACTGAGTTGAGAACAGATTCAATAACAAAGGCATGAAAGGTGTATCAAATGTTATTTTTTTATTCTCTGTAAGTGGTTTCTCGGTTATATTGGTCAAGATAAGGAAATCTATAATACAAATTTAACTATACATCAGTGTCACTGGATTGGAGAAATGAAGCTTGAAGCCCTATTCCTGTTCGCCCTGATAATTATAATTATGTAGGATATTAAAAATAATAGAAAAATAAGTGATATTTGATTGCTTATAGATATTAAATGGAGAAATTTTAAATATGTGGCATGCTAAAGTGTATGTTTCGATAATGGGCAAAGTTAAACATTTCAGTCCTTGGAATAATATTGTAATGAAGCAGGTAAAGATCAGTGAATCCAGAGTCTGTAGAAATCACTAGAAAACTGAAAAGCAATTCAATTTCAATCAATTATACTTATTTAAATGTTACATGAGCTATAGTATGAAAATACATATCTATGCATTATTGTGCTGGAAATTTATTTCATTTACAATGGCCTATTCATATGATAGCATGGCCCATTGAAATCTTTTTGAAGGGGCCATTGGCCCATTCTGAAAAAAATCTTCAAAGTTCACTAGGAAGCCTTCAGTATTATGACTGGCTATAAGTAAATGCTGTTCTTCAAGAAGGGGTGCCACTAAAACTTGCCAGAAAGGAAGAGTGGAAGCAGATGTCATAGCATTGAAAGCTCTTTCTACAGCAGGATCACAATAGATGGACCTTGGGTTGAAATTCTGCAAATGCAATCCTTGTAAGCTGGCAACACGACTTAGGGCAACATATGCCAGTCCCGGTTTGAATATCTTATCTAATGAGATCACTGCTTCACTGGTTGTCATGCCCTGTACTTTGTGTATTGTGACAGCCCATGCTAAAATGAATGGAAACTGATGCCTTGTAACTTGTACAGGTTTTCTCTGGGTGACATCTTTGTGTACTTTTACGACTGTACTATTTTGATTAGCATTGGGTGGTGGCTTCATTTTCTGTCTGGATAGAATCTAGAGGTCTCCACAAGGCCTTCAACAAGGGCAGAACTCCACCCACACGACAACCTTTAAATCGTCCGAACAAAAAAAACGTGTACCAGTAAAATTATACTCCTCCTATGTCTTACCCAAATGTTATTACATGTAAACACAATAAAGCAATTCATAAAACAGAACAAAGACTAACAAATGACCATGATTCCCTACTTGGGACAGGCACGAGACACAGGGTTAGGTTAAACATGTTTTGTTGGATCTAAACCCTCCACCAATTCGTGGTCGAAGGCAAAACCAAAGCAAACATAAAGGCAGTATAAGACATACTATAAAAATCATACAAGAATGCACCTAATCCACCAAGAGAACAACAATAAATATAATGAATAAAATAGCATGCATAAAGGAGATACCTCGCTACTGAATGCTAGCAGTTTCTGAAAGCAAGCTCAGGGTGCGATTCCCGATGATAAAACATCAAGCCTCTCAACATGAGATGTATCAAACACAGTACGTTCGAAGATTTAATGCTGCATCGTCAATAATTGTGAGAGAGAAAAAACATGCCAAATTGTTTTAGTATCTATGTAAAGTAGTGATAAGAGTAAAAATATCTGTGCCAATAAAAACAAGTTTCAATGTTCTGACAACAATGTCAAATCTGTACCCTTTGTGAATGAGTTTATTTAAAGGAATAGTGAGTTTCAACGAATTATTTTTGAATTTATATGCTTTATAGGTAATGTTTCCATAGGATGTGATATCCCTTTTCGTATTAAAAACTCTACATTTGCAGTCATATTTTTGCAGTAAATCTTTGTCACGGTAATAAAATTTAGTGAAAGTCTTGAGAAGCCGGTGTTATCTATATCCCTGCTGCAAAAGTTGTTTGCTTTTTTTTGCAGATAATCTATTGGCCAGATCACAATGAACAACATCAAATTTCAACTAGTCACCTTTGCGGGGAATAATAGGTGCACTTGATGGTACTCACATTAGACTGGCATCCTGTCCAGGAGGTGACAACGATTGTATCAACCGGAAATCATTTCCATCAATGCAGTTACAGGTGATTTAAAATGTAGTAATCATATACATGTAATCACAAATTATTAGCCCTAGATTGTCAATACCGGTAAATCAATTTCCTGTTTCATATCTTGTATCCAGAAGTACCATAATATCATATTACCCTTGTTATCAGTAATTTTATCAGGGAAAAATAGAAGACACAAGAGTGGTAGTAAACAAATCATAGATCCAACACTGGCTGACAAGACCATGTTCGACAGAAAAGTGCAACGACAAACACTAATAACACAACATTTAAAACCCCACTAAACATCGGCTTGAACTTGGGTGCACCGAAAGGGTAAGTAGCTCCTGCTCCACTAGCGGAACCATGTGTTGCCCATGTTGAAAATCCAGTGCATTCTCAAACTAGGAGAGAGCATATAACTATTACAATGATATCAATAGATCATCAGTCTGTGTTAGAGTTTAGGATTTAAATTAATTTGTTGGGTAGCCTTGTGAAAGTTAATGGCCAGCCAATATATATAAATACCAGTACATGTATGATTTTTGAAAGAGAAAGGACTGCACAGTTTGCCAATCGAAAGGTTTAGGGGCAATCGATTTAATATTTTATTTAGCAATGCTGCTAGTGTATACTTCTTAATATCAAAACTGAAAGAGTTTTTGCAGGGAAATGACACTAACAGACTACTTAAATCTGTTAAATTTGATATCAATAAGCATGAATATGTTGCAGGATGGAAGGCACTTGGTTTAATTGCCTTTCTAATTACTGTTCCCTTGTGGCAAGTGATAGAAGACAGAACCATACATGTATTGGACAGTTCTATTTATTACAGAGAAATTTTAGAATTTATGGAATCTACAGTTGAAGATACTGATAGTTTTATGTCGGGGAGGTCTTTCTTGTCCTTCTGTAATAGACGGACTATAGTCAATGACACTATATTTCAATCACAGTCAATGACACTATATTTCAATCACTGACTGATTCAACAGAGTATGACAATGTTGTAAGTGCTATATTGAGAGTAATTTTACCAGGAATATGTCAACTTTTTAGGCGGTTGTTTTCAGACTATTTAGTTGGTGGTAAGTGGGAAAGTTGTAGGGATGACAAAAACTTGCGAGAAAGCTTAACTAGTGTACCAAAACATAATAAGTTTTCCGACACAGTCTTTGGACATCTAGACCGCATCATGAAGGAGAAACCAAACATATCTTTAATTGCCAGTGAGGCTTACATCATGTTTGTTCATAACAAGACCATCGATTGGTTGAATGGGAAGACTGACCAAGAGAAATCGTTGTTATTAAGTCAGGCGAGAAAAGATGTGAAGTATGCCCGTTGCAAGTTCATGACTCGAATTCAGAAATAGAGACGTCGTAATGTTCATCATTCATCCCATTTCTAAAGAGGTCAGTCACATTAGTTGCCATCAATTTTTGTGTCACAGATTTCTTGGACCTTGCACCTCTTAGTCATTGATGAAAATATAGTATTGTTTTTATCACTAGGTTTTTGCCTTTTGGCTGGTGGTTTCATGTTCATTTTCATTCTCGTAATTTTCGCCTAACTCCTCAAGATTTTCCTCATATTCCTCCTCGTAATTTTCTACTTGTAGTCTATGCGACAGGGAGTTTATCTCATTGCTCTGTTTTTTCTGAGCGTCTTGTATAGATTCGATAGCATCATGATTTGTCTGATTGAGAGGAAGGGCCACTTTCTATCTGGGCCACAGTTTCTACTGTATTTTTGGGAGGCTTCTTCGTGGACTTGTGCGAGGCCAGTTTACTTCCGGCATTACTCGCGACAGTCGTGTTAGCGGAGCTACCTCCTGCACTAGGTTTTGACATGCCTGAATCAATTGACCTTTTCTTCCCCGAACTGCTTAGAGTATCAACCTTCTCTAAAAAGTTATTTAGCTGCTCTAAATTTTCTAAACATTTATTCTTTTTCGTGGCGACCATTCTTTCCGCCATTTTCAAAACGACCAACTTACGACAGCGTCGTAAAATACCGAATTACATCCGGTAAATGTCATTATATTTCTAATAATTTACCACATGTAAACAATATTACAGAGCGTAACATCTTTATTAAAATATTTTATAATACTAAGACTTCTGTACTAGGACTGAACTAAGAGAGTGCGAACACACATCCGCACTGTTCAGAATACGCTAGCACACTGAAGTTCGTACATGCTCAGCACAATCTCATTTGATCCCGGAAGTGTTACAACGAAATCAAATTGGTCTCCGCTGAAACAATCGAAAAAAAAACAGTCAAACTCACTAATGCTGTTTGGAATCCTTATAAATCAGATGTCGAAATACATGTCGACAGGCAAACCAATATAGAAATTGCATGAGAAAAGCTGCCATTCAAAAGGAAATTGTTTCCAGACTCCAAAGACAAAGATGACCTGGACCATTTCAAAACCCCATTCCAAACTGTAAGTAGAGTTCTTATTTATTTGTAAATCTTCTATGATATTTAGTAAGATTAATTGATTGATTGGTGTTTAACGCCAGATTTAGCAATATTTCAGCTATATCGTGGCACGACCAAATTTATAATTACCTTAGACACCTATAAGACGATTAGAAATAAAATGTAAAACATACTTCTTTATAAAACAATCAGATTATATATACAAATAAAAGAAACATTAAAAAGGTAAAACCATATATCGAGAACATATATCAAACTATATTTTTGTATACAAATTGATATCTTTTAAAAAAAATTCACAATTGTGTCGCCCGCGACATTTGTAAATAATTTATATAAATTATTGACATTGTAGAATGTTTGCCAAAATCTACGCAGTCTATTAAAGTATGTTTAAGCGAAAAATTGGAATTACACGGAATACATTCCGGTAGTTTCTCATTATTTAATAAATAATTATGAGCAAGTCTACTGTGACCCATGCGACATCTGGTCAAGACTACCTGTTCCTTCCGTATGAACAAGGAGTCTTGCCAACTAGGGAATGTATTTCGTGTAATTTGTTATGAATTTGCTGGTCCCAGCTATCTTGCCAACGTTTTAAAATATATTTCACTATAAAAGGTTTAAAATCTGAACACGGAATAGAACAATTGGATACAGGATCATCCAATGCGTTCTTGGCTTCTTGGTCAACGATTGTATTTCCATGGATACCTATTTAGTAAGAGGATACCAACATATTTTATTTGTGCAAAATTGTATACATGTGCATATAGTATCACAGGCAACTGACAGTTTTCAATTTTATATCATGGGGGATTGACCATGATTCTTTCTCTCTGTTGTGTCCACCTACAGGAAGACAATGACTTTAAAGAACTAACTCTTTTTACATCACACATTGTGGAAATATTAAAATCTAAACCTTTGGCAACAAATGTTGTTGAGATTGAACAAGACTTGTATCAAATTCCAGCTCAGATCAAATACACCTCTAGTCCAAGGAAAGATCAAACAGTGTCAAACTAAAGAGTTGCATAAATTATTAGTAGTTTACATTAAAATTTTATAAATTATTTAGAAGTTTTTGAAGAATGTTAACACTTTGGCCATCTTAATTTATTGGTTCTCAAGCCCTCCTTCATCTAATTTTAGAACCAAAATAAACATTTTGAATGCGTCCTTTTTGAAAATAAATTAACAGACATCATGACATTTTGTGAATTTATCCAATGTAAAAAAAAAGGTCCCTCGCCACCTTTTTCAGCAGTAAAAAGGTAACAAAATTGCATCCCATGAAATAGGCCAGAGAACCAAGTACCAATTAATTGTGCATGCCCTTATGCAAGTGTTTTCTATGTGATTGACAATCATGATAGACTTATCGTTGGAGAGGAGAAAAAAAAGGTTTTTCCCTATTGATTAATGTGATATACAATTATTGATATTATGGAAAATAGCGTTTTACATGTTTTATACACATTTTGCTAGAAGAGTAAGTAGCAATTGTTTTACTTTATAGACACATTTTTAAGTCTACTAATTTATTTACAAACAACACTAAAATAAAACAACTATCGGGAAACTCCTAACGTGTTGTACATTTCTTTTAGCAAAATTGTCGGAAATTTCACAATAATGTCCCGCGTCATTAAAGATATCGTGGTTGATATTAAAATCTTGATTATATTGAGTATACATCGTCTTTTTAACAAATATTTCCCCAACGAGTGTCCTATTCTGACTCTGAGAGCTCTACAATCTTTGGACCCCTCTTGATTGTCCTATTCTTGAGCTGGGAAGGTCCAGCCTCCTCCTGCTCCTCCTCTTGTGCTCTGATCCTGTGCTAAAGAATATAACAGATAAATATTCAGAGAAAAGATAATTAAAAGCGAAATTATTCGTGTTTCTGTAACTCCTTTAAACTGCCATCGCACCATTTGATACTTGTGTTTATCTATACCGATATTTTTTTTAAAGCTACATTCGAGAAGCTATGCATGTTCAGTAACTCTTTTTTTCAATTTTTCTTCATTTTTTCAACTTCCATCGCACCACTTGATGCATTTGTTTATTTATAACAACATTTTTTAAAAAGCTACTTTCGAGAAATTATGCCCGTTTCTGTAACTCCTTTTTCACTTTTTCCTCCGTATTTTTTCAACTACCATCGCATCATTTGATAGTTTTGTTTATTTACACCAAAATTTATTATAGAGTATTTTTTTTGTATTTAAAATTTTTTTTTAAAAGTTATATTGTTATATGAATTATAAATAAGGACCAGAGTAGATAATTATAACACTGTTTTACTACCATAAGCGATATTGAAAGAGCAAAAAATCAAGTTGCAGCAAAAAGTGTTCGACGGTCAAGATTAGTTCGGTGAAAATGTGCACATTGCGATAAAAAAAAAAGTGTTCGCCGGCCGTTTTTAGATGTTTTGTGCTAAAATTTAGTTTCTCATCATGATTACATTTCGGATACAAGACGGTATTCAAATTTGATAGCGACACCGACAAAAATATTTTACTGTAAAATGGTGTTTCAATAGTCGGCCACTTTCACCCTTTAAATTAAGACATCCTAACATTCTGAATCAAACACTTCCGTCGTTTGCAGATTTGTATATAAATAAGAGCCGTTTGAGTGGTGGTTTTTAAACTACAATTGGGATAACCTTCAATATATCCAAGCCCTTTGTTTCACTTGTAATGGCGGCTATCGTGTAATTGGTAATAAGTGTTATTGTCGTTGTGATCATTTGATAAACGTACCATCAGTGTTATTGTCGTTATTATTATATAAATGGTCATATTTATAGTTACCATTTAGTTGCGAAAAAGTCTTTAATTACATTATTTTTAATAAAATGTTACTAGCATTACTTGTTTAAAGAAAGAAAAAAACGATAATTAATTGCGCTTGGCCACAACTGGGACAATAGAGAGAAACTGGTAACATGGGGTACACAAGACGAAGAAAAACAAAACAGAAAACACAATAGAGTTTTTCATGGTTATCCATAATGCAACTCTCTCTGGCTGAGTTCCGGTTAGAATGATCAATGCTTCCATTATGGAATATATGGATAGTTCCGACCAAAATACTGAACTAAAGATGTTTGGGAGCACCAAAAAAGCTTACGGAGACTTCTGCTGTGTCCCCATGATGTTAAAATCAGAGAGGGAATTGCAAAATCAAGGGGTGGAAGCGGTCATATTACAGATTTGCTAAGGTGAAGGGCCCCACACAAACCAGCGTTTGAATGAAAATGATCGGTACGGGTCATTGGAAGCCTAAAAGTCACGATCGGGGTTGTTCTGACCATTTTGTATATCAATTTTCGAATTATTATGTACTCCATATGTAAAGCCTGCTATGAAAACTAAAAAAATCTGCTTACAGTGCATTGCAATTTACAATATTTTACGTATGCTGTTATGTGTAACCAATTATTCCCATGTTGGTCATGACTCATTGTATTTACACATGTACATGTACCCGTGTGGTATGATCTTACTGTAGCTAGGCTTATGTAACAGGGAATTCATTCTGTTGTCAAGGGGAGGACTGGTAACCAATTTATTGAAACTCAGGGACTTGGTCCCATAATTTTTGGTACAGACTAGATTTACCTGTTTACACACACAAAATTAGGGTCAAACGTCTGATAAAATATACTTTATAGTATAACTATTGTAACAGCTTCTTTAATGTCGGGTCCAGCATATCAATACTTTGTATAAATTTGAGAAATCTTTCAAAAGTTACTTTTGTGCAAAACATTAGCCAGCAAAGCCTCTTTTGTATAATGCAGTACACTTGAGGTTAGACATCAAGAGGTGTCAGTTCAAATCTGACAAGAGGCCATGGTTTTGTTTAATGCATGTGCAAGAACTTGTTGCTTAAAACGAACATGTACATCTCCAACAGATAAAGACTATGCACCAAAACAATGTTTCCTTTCAAAAGACAACACAACCAAGACAAACAAATAATTCACAACTCAAAGAAATGTTTGTAAAACCCCCAAAAAATTATTCAATATTTGATGAAAACACTAACAAATAAAATCACATTTTTACATCTGATGACACCAAGGGCTGTCAGTAGCTCCTGAACAAAAAAATGCTGAAATTCTTCTAAATTTTGTATTTCTGAAAAATATTTTTAAGATAAATAAAAAGAACACAAATAAAATTGAACATAAACATATGGTTGCACAGTGGCAAGGTAGAAAATGTGGGTTTACTGTCAGAAAGCAATTTGTTTTTTTTAGCTGAGTATTGATAATACATGTCTATATTGAGCCTTCAATATTGTTTGATGAAAATCACCACAAAATGTTATAGTAGGGGTTTAAAAGATGAATGTTTGGGTGACAGTTCACACATATTATTCTATGTTTGACCTAAAAGCTTTTAAGTACATGTAACACCATACTCATATCAACAGAGAATAATATCTCATAAGCATGAATATACAAATGTGCATTGTAAGCAAACCACCTAACGAATCAAGAGTTTTGACTGGGTTAGGAAAAATATGGTTTTTTTTATACAACAAAAAGAAGTGCACCACTTTAATTAATTTCTTATTATTTATCTTTTAATAAATAAATTAAATTAATAAAAAGATTTCTACTTATTTCGAAATACTACCGATAATTGTTGTTAATTATCAGACTAAAATAATTTCTTCCATGAAAATTAAATAAAATACTTGGACATAATTTACTAATGAATCCAATTTGTAATAAAAAAAATCTAAGCTTTCATATATAAAAGAAAGTTAACCAACCCCAATAAATTACACTCTCCCTACCTTAAGTCCTGAAATCTCCCGAATTCATAACAAAAAAATGTAGGAGCATTCAGCACTACTCAAATATTAATAAATATAACCATCATGCACATATAAATCAAGTTCATGACCTTCTTTCTGTAGAATGTGGAATGGAATGCTATGAATGTAATGGAATGGAATGTCCATTAGTTCATATATTCACTATTAAAGTTTATGATGAAATGTTTGATGTTGAATTTTCCAAAGTTAATCGTAACGGAACATCCTTTATTACTTGCAAAACTCCTTCGGTATCTTTACTTGACACAGCCGTCGCCGCCTCCAATGTTGCCAACCAGACATTAGCTTCTGCTTCTTTCATATTTCCCATGTAGATTCCTTTCAGTATATTAAAGTTCAGTAACCTTGCCTGGCTTATGCCGTTTGTATGAGATGCCATGTCCAAAGAGGTTCCTGGTAAAGCTAGCATTGCAGACTTGTCTAATAGATCAGATTTATTCGTCACAGACTTCACACCTAAATTATACTCTAATGTAATGGCTGCAAATTGCCAAGCTGTTAATCTGTCATCTGCAGACAATTCCTCCAAGTTTTCTGGTGGCCAAACTATGCTTCTGGATGTTCCTATTTCTATAGATGTTACAATTGTTCTCTATTCTCTCCCTGCCGGTGGTATCATGGGTATAACTCCTGTACGTAGTAATCGTTCTGCTCTTTCTTTTGTAGTTGAACCGGTGGTGGTGTTGTCATCTTGTATTGTTGTATATGTACCGTCTGCGCTATCTTCCTGTCTAGTTTCTACTGAGTTGGTATCCGTATCATTTTCTGTGTTAGTAAGGATATTTTGAATAACTGAAGAACTCCTCGCCTCATCTGGTTGTTGTGTGTTCGAACGACTTCCTGTTCCTGTACCATTCTCCGTTATTTGGTCTTTTTCCTGTATAGACGTTTCCATTAACTCTATTTCATCACTGATTTCTAATTCCTCTGCCAGTTCTTGCATTTTTCTTTTCTTTGTAGTCTCGAAGGTTAGAGTTGTCTAGTAATCTTTGTTTTATATGTATATAGCTTATCCCTATCTCCTTGGAAATACTCCTAGTTAGCCCAGAAATATCTTTCACTTCTGTAGTAAAATGTTTTGGAGTTGTGGCTGTTGAGTGATTGGACTACATTCTTCTTATCAAGCTCTCTTGTCGTCAAAGACTTTTTCAGAAAGATCTGCCTTAAACCAGATTTCCCCACTTCCTATTTTTGATGTCAGGTACGCTATGTTTCCTGAAGAACCAAAGTTAAGGACTTGCAAGATGTATTGTTAAGAACCGTAACCACAGCCTGGTTATCGGAGAAGAATGGTATGTTTTTCAAATAAAATTTATTACACCATAAAAATCTTCCAAGCGCAATAGATATAATTTCAAGATATGTCATATCCTTTAATATATCTGACTGCCCACTCATGCCATTCAGGATAAGCCCAACTGCCCTGTAAATATGCTGCGCATCCTTTTCCCTTGCCGCCTGCACTGTCAGTGAATAATTTAAATTTAACATTTGACATCCAATCTACTTCATTGATGTAGGCTACTCCATTAAATTTGTCCAAAAACAGTTTCCACATGAACAAATCCTTTTTCACACCAGCTGTAACCCTTATAAAATGGTATGGTTTTGAAGCTCGAGTAGTAGCCATATACAGACGACGACTGAAGGCCCGGTCAGCTGGTAATGCTTTTGTGCAAAATGCCAATCATCCACAAGTTGACTGCAACTCCTTAAGAGTTACTTTTTAGACAACAATGTTTCGATACTTTAATTTTTGTATCTGGTATTTTAATTAACATATTTATTGTATCTATAGTGAGTCCTAGATACTCAATAACCGTAGATGGCCCTTCTGTTTTTTTCATTTGCTATTGGCACACCAATATCTGAACAGATGCGTTCAAAATTTAACATAAGTGTTTCGCATTCATGCGTGTCTTTTTCACCACCAAATAAAAAATCGTCCAAATAATGATCTATATTTTTACTTTCAGATTCTTTTGCTAAAGTCCAATGTAAAAATGTGGAAATTTTTTCAAAAGTTGTACACGAAACAGAACATCCCATTGGCATGCATTTATCAATGTAAATTTCATTTTCTATTTTAAACCCCAGCAAGTCAAATTCTCCAGGGTTAACGGGGAGCAAACGAAATGCCGATTTAATGTCCATTTTGGCTAATTTTGCCCCCTTTCCAAGTTTTTGGACCATTGATACTGCATTATCAAAAGAGGATTATTTAACAGAAGTAAAATGTTCATCAATAAAATCTTTGACACTTTGCATAGGAGGATATGATAAATGTGTTATTAATCGTATGCCGCCTGTCTTCTTAGGGATCAAACCAATAGGTGAACATCTTAAATTTGAAATAGGACGACTGTTAAATGGACCTGCAATTCTCCCAGCTACAATTTCTGATTCTACTTTTTGTCTTGCTGCTTCTGGGCTGGTCAAAACAGACTTCAAATTTTTTAATCAAATGCGCACCTAAGACCACAATACTTTATACAAAACCCATTTTTGAAACCATTATACAATAATTTAGAATCCTCCAGATTGGGATAATCAGATAAATATTTGTCTAACACATGTATATTTACTGGGCAATGCCCTAATTTCCAAATATTTTTATTTTATTTTATGTTTTCAATCATATATAGATCCTTATCATATTTCATTTGATCTTCATTGTTTGTTTTTAGAGGTATGAAGGAATAATTGATTAACAAAACATCAATATGATTAGCTAGAGCATGTGTGAATATAGTTTATTAATTGATTAATTGTAGCAATAACGTACAATTATGTTTTATTGTATTTGTATGGATTTTATGTCAGCAATATTTTGTTCTGGTGTATGACCCAATATAGGACCCCACCTTCGCTTGTTTGTCAAGTTTTTAGTATGTTTTAGCAATAGAATAAAGAATTGGCCACAATAGGTGGCCCAAATTTTTCCAAGCTGAGAGTTTGTTTTAATTTATACTGAGCTGGCTGCATGCTTGGAAAACAGAATGAATTAGCTGGTTGGTTTTGGATCGGGAGCATAAAAATAATGTATTTATTGATTAATTGTAGCAATAACTAAATAATTAAATTATAATTAATTAAACACACTTTTGTAAAGATCTAATTAATGTAGATGCATTTGTATCAATTGAAAGTGAAAGGAAACAAAAAATGTATAGACAAAGGATTTAACTAAAATATATACTTATTATACTAATTTGTTTCTTCAGAATGACGTACCAATGGTCGACGCTCAAGATGAATCCCTCTTGGGACCATACAACCGCGATGTCCCGGACCAAGACTCAGATAGTGACCCAGACCAATCCGCTCTGGATGCTACGTTCAACATTTCCAACAGAGATATATAGGAAGATCCAGAACCACAAGAAGAGTGAGTGTAATGTAGTGTGTAAGCTAAAAACAGTTTTGTAAAAACAAATTAAAGAAAAAAATAAACATAAGAAATAACAATAAAATGTAAACAAAAAATTAGATAAATTTCAGAGGAGCAAACAAATACTGATTTCTTCCTTTTACAGAAGTTAATATATTCAAGCTGGACTTTGAATTTAATCTTGATTTATTTGTATAATAAAGTCTTCTTAGAATATAAATGTTTATATAAGAATGGCACATTCTCAAAATTTACCAATTTTACAGTTGAAACTGGGTAGCAAACAGTAGGTGTCGTTGGTCATCAACAAATTCCTTTCAACTGTAAAATTTGAGAGAAAAAAAACATCATGTTGATTTTATTCCAGGTCCATCAACGTAGACCCAGACCTACCAGAAGAAATCATACCAGACCCACCCATCACATTCGAGCTTTTGGAGTCGGACAGCAAGACAGGTGGTAATCTACTAGTGTCCAGCAATGGTTATTCCTATGGTGTCAAAAGAGTCAACAGCTCATCTACTAGTTGGACGTGCAGCATACGTTCCAAGAAACTCAGGTGTTGTGCAACAGTGACCCAGAATGGTTACCACTTCTTCCAAGGACCACAGCGTCACGACCACCCACAAGATCTTAAGTTGCCGTTTCAGAAAGATTTGTCAGCTAAGGCAAGTATAGCGTAGTAGTAATATTAAAGTACATGCAGTTAGAGAACTAGGCGATTTCTGATTCTATTTAAATTAGACATAATTTAAAAAAAGAAAAGAAACCATTGTCAACTATTGTACTTGTAATACATTCGGTTTTTGTGTAGAAGTAGCGACATTTGACCAAACTATAAGTCATAATAGTTTTAGCTTCCTTATCGAATCAAAACAGTCAAAGTGTGTTGACTAAGTTGTTTTTGTGTGATATAATAATGATGTTCTTTAGCCCCATAGATAGATATATTTTACATAGTTTTTAATATGTATTTTGATCTTGTAGGCAAAAGTACAGGCGTCAGTACAGAAACACAGATCACCCATGGAAGTGGTAGAGGACGTACTTCTAGACCTTCCAGACGACCAGCAGTTCCTTCTACCTAAGCAGTCATTACTTAAGAGGTTCACAAACAGACACCTTGCCAAAACCAACAGATATGACTGGCCCTTCTGAATGGTCCATTAATCTTCATATAGACTTTTACTGTATATATTGTCATAACCATACATGAGGTCTTTGTTTGCGTTAATAGATAAGCTATAATTTCTCTTCATCTTTATTCGAGCCCTGTACAAACCGAAGAAAAAAGACAATATCAGGTGTGCCTATGGTGAAACACTGCTATTTCTGGTAAAACCTTGAATACAGCTGTAATCAATACAAACACACATATACAATATGAAACGAAAAAAGAAAGACAGAAAGAAATGAAAACAAATAATAAATAAATAAGATGTAAAAAGATATTATTCATGCTCTGAAATACAGATATGATAATCATGACCTAATGAAGTGATTTTGAACAATAAAAATAACTGATAGGTGTCAACAACTAATTTGAAGCCATGTAGAACAAACAATACATACATACTAATTTGTTACTGTATTGTTCAAAGAAATTTTACACATTTAATCAGGTGTCAAACAATGAGAGTGAACAAAGAAATTTTACACATTTAATCAGGTGTCAAACAATGAAAGTGAACAAAGAAATTTTACACATTTAATCAGGTGTCAAACAATGAAAATGAACAAAGAAATTTTACACATTTAATCAGGTGTCAAACAATGATAGTGAAGCCACACATAATATTAAACATGTCAAGAAAGCATGTCAATTATGAGGAAGACAAAAAAATAAAGTACCCATGAACAAGCCTTACAACATCCAAAATACGAATATTTGCAATGGTATTTTCCATATTTCATTTTTTAATGCACTATTAGACAGTTTGGGTCTAAGACGTATCCGTATCCGTAACGTATATGAATCCATATCGGCTATATATATATATATAAACGTCTGAAAAAGTAGCCAACGTATAGAACCTACAGGATGTCGGATCGGAAACAAGTGTTAACGATTCTGTTCAAACAAACAAAGATAATAGAAAAACGTCTAAAATGTAGCACAACAACATCAAAACAGATGTAAAAATATAACAAAAAATAACTATAAGTCTACAAAAAGACTATAATTATAATCAAATTGACGGATATTTCGCTTGACCGACAAGCATATATACATAAATAAAATGTTAAGGCAGTGTATATAGACAAAACTGTTAGTAACAAAACGAGTTCTTGACGAATTAAATAGTCTAGCGCTTTCATCCTTCATGGGACTTGTCAAGACTAACTGTGTAACATCGTTAGGGACGTCGCTATGGGGAATCTGTGATAGCGGGAACGTTCTCAAACTATATTGCATTAAATTTTGCGCCGAACATTTTGATAAATTTCTTTTCTAGTTCTTTTCGATATTCTTTCGTTTTCCCTGGGCATTTAAAGAGCGGGAAAACCATAGCGACGTCCCTAATATATACATATATAAAAATACACGATGTTTCTCAAAACCTACCGTTGATGCATATTTAACAACTACAAGAAAATAATAACCAACTTTTATTCATTTTTTTTCAAAACAGCAACCCAGCGCGACTTGCCGCTAGTTGCGCACAAAGACAAACAATTTTACTAATGTCCTCCCGTGAATGGCGGTAAAGAGTGGACATTATCTGTTATAATTTTAAAAGTTTTATTATATGTTCAACATAAACTCTTCTCCTACGAATACGACGATTAAGACTTCTGCTTTGTCGTCTTTGATTACGAGGTTGACGTCGAAGCTGAGCCTGTGTGAATGGAGTTATCACCGGGTGACGTGAAGCGTAAATACAATCGCCTAAAATATAACATTCTCGTGGAATATCCAGGACTAACCCATTACCCATTGCCGTCATTATATTGAAAGTTTGGGCGTCGTTATTATGTCCAGTGAAACCGGACTCAATATGTCTGATATTCAATTCGTTGTCGATCACAACTTGTGTATGGACACAATGGTATCGACGATGTCCACTAAAATATAATCCTTGGTTTTCGCACGGACGGTAGATTTCGTGTGAGGTGCCATTGATGCAACCAACAACATCTTATAACTCTGGCCATTTCCCTCTCATATTTAACAATTCTCGTCTAGATGGCCATGCAATGTCAGACTGCATACATGCATGCAGTACAGGCCATATCACCTAAACAGTACTACAGACAAATTCAATGGGAACATCAAAAACTATCGCAAGTATATTATATGTCGGATAGGATTTCAGCCACATTAGTCATAAGAATTTTATTTGTACCACTAAGAAGTGTTGCTTGTCGTGTTCTAGTTTGAGGTCTCTGGTAATTATTGAATATCAACGTAATTTCAGTAAAAGTGTCTGGTGTTTCTCCGGTAGCGTAGTAAAACACGCGACGTCTTTGGCTCAGATAAGAAAATACATCTTTCCCATTATATATGTCGGAATCATGGTCAAAGATCGAATATTTAATATATTTAGGGGAGGATTTTCCAATGCTTCAAGTAATGCTAAGAGAGAATTGTAGGAGACATCAATGCATTGTTGGGGAACATCAAGTACTAAAATCAGAGCTAAAAGTCTGTCGTATGATCCCAAAGTGGTACTGCGATAATCTGGGTAAGTGTCGAAAATCGTCAAGATACACATCAGCAAAATATCGGGATTCATCTAAAATTACAAAAAAAAAAAGAATTAAGGAAATTAATCAATAAATGATAGCGTATGACGAATTTTAGTTCATGTTTGCAATTTTTCATAATGGCAGCCATTGTAGGCGTATATAGTGATGAGGTTGTCTTTTCGTCAGTCTGGTGCATCCTTCCGTTAAGCCTAGGGGAGATACCAATATCTCATCCGCTACTCCTACTAAGCCAGTGAATGAAATTTAATGAAACTTTCCAAGAATCTTTATTACATAATGCCACTGTGCCATTTGATCTACAATATATTTGCGGTTTTCCATGGCAAATCATGGACTTTACGACGAGTGTTGAGGGCTCATTAAATGAGCTGTGCTCATAGTTTTTCTAATTTAATTTGATTTGCATTATAACTAGTTGGGAATTGTTTGGTCTAACTGTTCCTGTTTCCATAAATTAATTTTGTGTTTTAAAAGATGTTATTTAACTTGATTTGTTCCAAACGTTGTCAGTCTCAAATTAATTGTTGCAAAGACATTAACATCAGTGTAGACGCAAGTAAGTGGTGATGATTTTATGATGATTAGTATATTTACTTGAGATTTAAACTGATGTAAAGTTGTATGCACGAAAAACATGAGCTTTATCAATTATATAGCTGGCTATATAAGGTGAATGGACACATGAACTCATCTCAATTTGACATGTGGATGTATATAAAAACAAAATACTGATGTCGGTCAGAAAAGGTAAGTTAATTCTAGTAAATTGTGTAAAAAGTGCTTTAGGGCGTTTACCTTCGCTAATTAATTTTGCTCCAAAAATAGACGATGTTCTTCCTAAGTCAAAATATGGAGTGTTAAAATACAACCGTATTCATTGAATTACATCGGCAAGGAAAAAGTATATTTATGACCATTTATTGACAAAATTTGTTAAATTGATCCATTATAATCGATATGGAGAGCACGCGGAGCTTGGTTTAAAACATAATGCATTAATGTTGATATAATTGATTTTTCACTTAAGGTGCACTCGACAACTCAGCCTCAACATTAGGAAAATCCTGTTACGATTTGTTTTTACTATCCTTCTATGATCTTTGATCGTCCATTAATTGCACATCCCTAAACAATTTTAAAATAAATAAACGAAAAAACAAATTAACATCACTTATTTCTTATTAAAAAAAAAAACCTAATGTGTAGTAAGGGACCGACCATTTTTAACTTGAAAAAGGGGGCAATTTTTCAGTTCTAATTTTTCTCACATTTTTTACACGGCGTAACAAATAATTTATTTCAAAATTTAACATTATTTGATATGGTAAAAATATTTTCTCAGATTATCTTTCATTTCAATTCTTCTTAGCATTTTTTTTCTCAAATTTAGCATTCACGACAAATTATGTCAGGGTCAAATAATCGGTTCCTAATATAGATTATTCAAATATAGCTTGCTAATATTCCTAGTGTATGTACCATACGAAAGCCCTTCAATGCCATTAAAATTGAAAAAAAAAAATTCTTGCCGTTGCGACATCGTATCTTACTATCATCTCGCCGCTGCCAGATGGTCGCCGCGGCTAGTTAATATCTCGCAACGAGAAGATAGTAAGTTGTCGCGGCAAGATATTTTTTTCTATTGTTAATGGTCCTAATGGGCTTTCGTAAAATCGTCTGTGGTTAATGTGATATTAAAAATATAAATCGAATACAACTTCAGATCATATTGCAAAAAAAATGAAATTAAATAAGTCATAGAACAATTAATCATTCATTTCACGGCTGTATTTTAACCGTGTATTTGTGTTTCTCTTGCAGGAAGACGACAAAGCCCCCGTTTTCAAAAGCCTGAAATATTGCTTATTTTACGAAGCTGCCTGATCCATATTAATGACTTCGACATGATATTATCAGAAATATTAGAGAACAAAACACAATTAACAAAAGACGTTCAGGAATTTCGTTATCCCAGTGCATCTTGTGCGCAGCAGGGTAGTGGGAATTGCAAGTGCATAACCATAGGCAATAGTAATATGTCTAGGTCTAGAACCTAAATTCCTTGAAATTATGTTAATTGTAACATCAGTAGCATGTAAATGTGCCATATTTGTGTAATGAATACCCCTGTAATAGCTTCGTGTAAGTAAACTAATAATTCTATTACGTCATACATCACTTCCGGTTATAGACGAGATAGTATTGCGCAACTGCAACCGGAGAGGACAGTACATAAGTTGTGATAACTTTTTGTCCAATCCCATTGCTGTTTTATTTGCAATAAAATAATATTAAACTAATGCCTCAAGGTGAAGTGATAAACAGGAGCCAAAAAACTCACATTGGACTCACAACAAATACAGGAACTAGATGTTGTGAGTATAAATAAAAAACAATTTCAAGCAGGAAGGTTGAAATTATTTTTTAATGAATGGCGAAAGCTCACTTCAGATAAATATATTTTAGATGCTGTTCAGCATTGTTACATTGAGTTCATAGACAATATTCCACCAAAGCAAAGCAGAATTTCAATTCGAAATTTAATTTAAAAGAAGAACAAATTATTGATTTAGAAATTAAAAAAATTACTAGAAATGAAGATAATTGAAGAAGTTCAGTCTGAAGTAAATGAATTTATTTCACAAATTTTCATTCGCCCTAAAAAGAATGGTGAATACAGAATAATCTTCAATTTAAAAGAATTAAACAAGCACATAGAATATCAGCATTTGGATACTTTTGAAAGTGCTTTAGATTTAATTAAAGAAATTTCATACATGTCGAGTATAGATCTGAGACATGCATACTACACTGTTAACATTGTTGAACAGCACAGAAAAATTTTAAGGTTTATTTGGAAAGGAAAATATTTTCAATATTCCTGCTTGCCTTTTGGTATAGCCATGGCACCACACCTTTTTACCAAACTTATGAAAATTGTTTTTGCAAGTTTGCGAAAATTGGGTTATGTAAACATTGGTTACATTGATGACTCGTTATTAATAGGTTATACACTAGATGAATGTAAAGATAATGTTGAAAAAACAGTAAGTTTGGTAACAAAGCTTGGATTCTCAGTAAATGACAATAAGTTTGTATTTATTCCAAGAAAACAAATCAGATTCTTGGGATTTGATATAGATTCCGAGAAAATGATCGTCACATTACCAGTGGAGAAACAAAATATCATTGCAGAAGAGAGTAGTAAATTACATGTCAAAAAGAAATGTAAAATAAGAGAGGTAGCTAGAGTACTTGGTTTACTCATATCAAGTTTTTCTGCTGTTGATTATGGCAAGTTATATTACAGAAGTATAGAAGTAGAGAAAATTAAAACATTAAAATTTGCAAAAGGCAATTTAACATATAAACTGGGCCGCCAGCAGAGATATATTTTATGGTCCACTTACTATTTGTGCTAGAATCAAGTGACATATATCATTTGGTAAGGGGACGGGCATATAATTCTGAGGGGGGGCTGGTAATTTTTCCAAATAAGTGTTCTGGCCGCCAAAA
>MJUT01060772.1:891760-901956 GCA_002080005.1 Gigantidas platifrons
CAAAGTCATCTGATAAATCCAGAATCCATAGAGAATTAAGGTTTCATCATCTACCACCAGAGAAGAAATCTGCGTTAAGAAAATAATGGATAATTACAATTAGACATGATGTGGGACCGATTTTCAAGGTGAACAAATGGATTTTTAGAAACGTCTTTATGTTTACAAGTTACAAAATCCCAACAGTGCTGAACAAAATATTCATATCTTTCATCTGATTATCTAAACTGCAAAGGTTTAAAGATTCCTCTCCAGAAATAGGGTTGTATAATGTTGATTTGATACCTTTTGTGAGTCGCTGCGGATGTGGAAAATGTCACGAAATTGAAATCTGGCGGTTTAATGATTGAGTGGCAACGAAGACAACAATCGTTAAACCTGCTTTCACTCAAATTCTTAGTATAGCTATATCTTCCACTCCTCATAGAACTCTTGACACCAGTCGAGTCGAGGAATCATAGTATACTTGTGGTGATGCACTACCATCTGAATGTGACATTTGTCAGAGAAAGTTTGACATGTATTTCCGATGTTGAAATCAACTATTATAGTAGTACTATGCGCCATTTTCTTCCACCTTGTTTTTATTGTCGACATACCGAAAATTTAATAGAAGATGTTGATGAGTACATTCAAAACCTACGAAATACTGAAAATATAATAGAAGATGTTGATGAGTATATTCAAAACCTACTTGGAAAGATGGAAACATTCTTCAGCTTGGGATAGCTTATAAATCTCCTTATGTAACTCTCATTAAGTAAGTATTAAGTATATAAATAAAATTGCAAAATTTTTTCTCAAATTTTAACTTTTTATTAGAATAATACTTACGTAATGAGATTCCCACCCACCTCCCCTTTAAATCTTTCAGGGCGAATACGTTTCGCCGAGAGAGACTGGGTGTGAATACTTTTCAATGGAAGTAATCCTTACGTAACTCTCATTACGTAAGTATTATTCTAATATAAAATTTGAGTACACATTTTACAATTTCAATGCCGACGTTACTTTCATTCTCCTCGGGTATATCATCAACCAGGTCTGATGTTGAAGGTAGAATGAAAGAACTGTCTGTTGTTGTAGTGTTAGGTTTGCAGCAAGACAAGTCATCCAAATGCTCTTTAAAAATGTGCATATTATTGTAAAAATCATAGATACAAGAAGGGTGTTAAAATGTTTAAAGGTTTATAATCTCTTATATTACACACCTCAACTGAGCGACAAACTACATCATTAACAAAAAGTAAATCTTATATTTATAAGATATGACTGACAATAAATCACAGTATGAGAATGACTTATGTTAACTACGTATTTTGTCGCTCATTTGACGTTTGCATTATTCTCGTGTGGTATTATTATTTTCGTGCAATGTATTTGCAGTTTCTCCACGTGATTTCCCTTTTTTAATATTTAACTGAATAAAAGAAACATCACCGTACATACATATATTTTAAAAAGAAACATCACATCACCATACATATATATATAATTACATTTACTGATTTGTTTTGTATATATTGAAGTCTTTTCTTCAAAATTTCATCGTATTGTTTCTCGATGTTCACTTTCCTTCTCTTGTGTTGTATTGTTGACTCTTGATATATACACTCCGACAAAAGTTAAGCACCACCCTATATTTTTATCGATATATTTTTTTTACATCAATACTGTTAAAACAATAAAATAGATATCATCATTTTTCTTACACTTCTTAAAAGACTACACCAAGGGCTCTAAAATTACCAATCTACGAAGTATTTATCATCCTGAAAGACGTGACCATGACGTAGTAAAAATGGGGTTCAAAACAGGCGCTGGAAAAACGCAAGTTTTTAACATTGCATTAAAATGCAGTCTTCAGATTTTAAGAACTTTTAAATGCATCTATTGTGCGTATGTGTAAGGCATACAAATCAATAACGAGTATATCCATATATAATTTTACTCAACTTTTTATATTGTATGTAATTGTACTGAGGAATTATTCTCATGTAATATAAATAATATCCAATAATTAGTCTTAAAATATAAATTTGAATTACTCAATAATTAGATTTGCATAAATTAGATATCACAGGCAGATTCCTGTTTTTGACATGAAAGGAACCAAAACAGGGGAATTTCAAAATGTCGTTTTTTTTCGTTTATTTGCAAAATGATGGGCCTTAAAAAATGCTGTTTTCTTTTCTTTGAATTGATTATTTAATTATTTTCTATTATATTCATTATACCATTTACTGTCTATGTTTTTTTTATTCAGATTTGACCTAGCTGGTATAGTGTCTATTGTGGCAAGGAGATATTGGAGATATGAAAGGAGGATTCCGCATTTGATTTTAAAGAAGAAATGACCATCAAAACCAATTCTTGACCCTGAATAGCCCTATTTGAAATTGTTCCATTTTGAAACCAAATTCTTCAAAAAGTAAACATTGCGATTGGTAACTGTCACATTCACCACTACAACATTTCCTCATTTTGTTTGTTCTGAGTGGTCATGGTAGCTACAACGTCACATAGGTTCCCATTAATGAACCCTATAGAAAGTCATATTATCAACTTCTTTGAAACTTGCACTTTACCAATTAGGATCAAACTGGAAAAGGTATGAAAGGTCATTTGTAAAGATACCTCACTTCTTGCTGATTGGATAAAGCATGGCCAGCAGAGACAATTATTTTTTCCATTTTTTTCTCTCTAATCTTTGACTTAATACACACAATATAATGTAGCAAGTTAAGGAATACCTCCATAGTGTGTGTGTGTGTTTGTTTCATTATGGGTATTATTTTACTGAACATAATGAATTGGCTCTTACTGGCAATCTGATTTTTGTTTTTTATATTTTCAATGGAAGCATAAAACATCACATGTGTCTTGACCGGTAATACAAGCAATAAGATAAGCTAAATATAATTTATAGAACAGTTGCCTATGCAAATAACCAGTAGCAAAATATAAGAATGTTCCCTCAATTATTAGATTGTAATATTTTTAGCTTTTTTATTATTTATTTTTTCAGATGAAACTTTTTTTCTGACTGCAAATAGAAGGATCTAACTGCAATTTGAAGATGAAGATTTAAAAAATTGAAAAATAATAACAATTATAAATGTGGCTACCTTTAACTGTTGCTATTATATAAAATCTAATTGTATCAGTTAAACTACATTCTCTAAACTCTACTAATAAATCATCAATGTTGGACTCAATGGTTTTCTTGTAAAAAATTTAAAAGATGTATATGTTTTGACAATCTTACATGTGTGATCCTATGATATTTACAAATTAATCCTGATGATAGTTGATAAATTATACTGATACCATTTCTGGATAAATTGACAGTACAGGTTGAGTTTTATTTTTTTTAAATGCTGCAAATCTTCTAGCTGATACCCATATACCCATAGCCTATTCATATTAATCTGTTCAAATCAGAACTGATCATAATGGATCATGTATCGATCACTTATCGATCAAATAAATTCAATCAAAATAATCGATCACACTCCTCAGAGAGTTTGATCGATAAGTGTTCGATTAGCCAAACTCATCAATCGATTAGTGTTCGAAATCTGATCGATTAATCAAGTCGGGTAGTGAAGATGAAAACAGTAAACCATCTAAAAAGCAGAAGACTTCAGAAAAAAAACTAGTGACCAGGTTAAATATAAATGTCCTGAATGTAGCAAAGTTTTTAAGACAATATCGGGTTTTCGTGGTCATGTGAAAAAAACAGCATAATATTGATGCCAGAGCTACCGACAACAAAGTAACAACAAGTGGGAATAAAAGTGACAACACATTTTCATGTCAAGATGATCATTTCAGTAAGTTACAGTTGCTTATCAGTCTTCACTAAAGAACATTGCAAATGATCCGTTCCTTCCAACCAAACAAATCAGTAATATTAGTGTAATGGCTGCATCATCAGATTCTATTAGAATGAGATTAGAGAAAGAGATGAAATTTGTTTTCGTTTCCATTTCTTCGACCCTTACAACCACTAATGACCGTGAGCAACTTTTTCAACACCTGCACAGAGTTCGTCAAGACACTACCCTTTGTAAAGACATTTTAGCAATATGCCCAGCCTTTAAGTCTAGTGACACCTGTTTGCAGTAGGTCAGTGGTTTCCTCTGGCTACTCCGAGTTCCTCCTCTAATAAAACTGACAGTCCTCATAGGCCCATATGATGTCAAATCTGCTTTTAAAACAACTTCAAACAAACCATTTAAATTCTATAGGGTCTGCTTGCAGGGATTGACACTATTAAACTGAATCTTCTGTACATGAACACGTACCAGTAACTGTCAATATGGACAAGTCACTAATGTATAAAATGAAGGTTAATGTTCCTGTATTTTGCATAGTCCTTTAAGTGCATATACCATGCCCATCACACCAAAGAGCACTACAGAGCCTATTATAGCTAATACCCAACTACAGCTCTACCACAAAACCCCACAGACACACATATACAAAAAGTTAACCCTGACAATTGGTGTGAGAACTAGAAAGGGTCCTGAACAATTTGTATGAGTAACTACTACCTGAGGTCACAAGACAAGATGAAACCGCAGAAACCAGGTACCAGTGAGAATGAGCGCAAGGATGATGTGGACTTGTATGTTGCAGCAGAGGAGGAAGGAGCTACTGGAGGCACTCCGCCTACTCCAGTAACCAACTAACCCAGTGCAACCACTACTACTCAAACCAATGCACCCAATTCGGCAACTACCATGACTTCGCAGTCATAGGGACGTCAAGAGCCAGCATCTGGAGCCAGACCCAGACAGCAAACAAGGCAACATGGGCAACAGCAGCATTCCATGGGTGCGCCCCCTGGATTAAATAAGGTACAGTTGAGCCTAGAACATTTCAATGACACTGGAGACGCTCTCCAGTGGTGGATAACATTCATGGCACATGCCTCACTACAAGGGATACCAGACTGGCAAGCTATCCAAATTTAGGTGAATTTTAGTTTAGTTTTCATCATGTGGAAATATATTTAGGCGCAAGTCGATAATTCTAGAATTTCATGTAAGTTCGTAAATTGTGCGTATATGTATCATATTGTCACGTGTATTTTGCAAGATACAAGTTCCTCATTTGGAAGATTTAATAGAATTGCAAGTCCCTGTATATATATTTGTAGTTTTTCATTTTATTTGATTTTTGTTGTACGCACATGACATACTTCTTTTAGGGAGTCCCATATTTTACATTCATCAAGGGAGATAATTCAGGTTTTATCTGTGACACATTTTGAGGAAAATAATATTGATATTGCACCTTCTATAGCCAAAAATAAGTCGTGACGAGTGTAAGCATTTTATTAATGAAGGCCATATGGTCCGAATTCCTTTGTCGCTAGGTAACAAAGCTCTGTGAAGCAAAACAACATAGGTTTTCCTGATTCCCCCGTTAAATGTTTGTTGTCAGTTTTTGTCTTCCATTTTTAAGTGCATATACCATGCCCATCACATCAAACGTTAAGAGTGTTGTTATTTGTCATTTGTATTGCTTATTATTTATTATGAATTTAAGTTGGTGGGTATTTTTAGTATGTGAGCTAGTTCCCCCAAACTAATTATTCACATATCCCAGAGACTAGAGTTATTCCCCTTTGTCCTGTTTTAATTTACATATTACATTTTGTAAATAATGAGTTTTATGTGTCCTTTAATACCGTCATAAGATGTTTTTATCCATATGTTTCACATACAAACTATTCAGCAATGACAGCTCAAAGTTAAAGCTCTTACTTTTTTTACACAAGGTTTTGACTTTCAACAGTCTAGACATTAACTCGTATTTTAATTTTCATGTTCATATTCATAAATATCGAACTTCATGTGTTTTGTTGGACCGCCTTATGACACTTTTAATTGCAACGTTTCGCATACAATTAAGTTTCAAATAGACAGATAACAAGTTAATGTTTTTAATGTTCAACAAGTTCGTACTTTTTATTTTACATTTTGTTTAGCTGAAATAATTACAATTTACCCATATTTGTTAAAAAGTTTTGGTTAAGATTAGACTAAGTTCCCTGATTATTAAAATAAGTTAAAGCTGATACACATTTTATTGTTTCAAAAACATCATAGGATCGGACACAGGTTGTATAGCTTACAAGGTCTTCCCCTTAACATAAGTGCGGTTCAACTTTATCATTCTAATGCGAAACAATTTAGTTAATTCTCAAATATTTATCTGTGTTATGTCATTGTTTATTGTGTATTGTTTTGACTTTCATGTTTGCCAGCAATAAAGACGGTTTAAATACAACTCCTTGGTGCATCTCTTTTCAGGCCTGTCGACGTCTAGTCAGCTCAAAGAGCACTACAGAGCCTATTATAGCTCATACCCAATTACAGCTCTACCACAAAACCCCACAGACACACATATACAAAAAGTTAATCCTGACAATTGTTCCATTTGTGGATCATATTTAATTGAAATCAAATGTACGTTTTCACATCAAAATTTGCACCCGTCATCAGCTCTACAAATTGGCGAAAAAAAATGGTGATGAACTAGAAATAACAAAACAACATAAATACAATTATCAAATTCAGGGACAGATGGGAATAACTGTAATAAAAAAAATTTCTTATTGGTTTTACAAACAAAGGCATTTTTCCTGTTAATGTTAACTTTGATGAAGATATATGGGACAAAATGAAGGCAACCTTAACAAAGTTTTATGAACAGCACTATTTGCCTGTACTTTTAAAAAGGAATAATCTCAGATAAAATAAAATGGTCATTAATTTAATATCCAATAAATAAATTTGTAGCAAATGCTTGAATTTGATTGGTTAGAATTTTTTATCCATCGTGTCATAGATACAATTTTTAACCGGAAGTCACATGTTGGGGTCTCAATTGGGAACAATTTTTAATTTTCATTCTTTTTAAGCAATTATTATCCGTCAAAATATTTTTATGAAAATAAAAAAAAATTAATTAGGAATAAATTTATAAGGATTGATCACAATGTTTTGTTCGGTTCATTCGAAATAAACTAAAAAATGTTGTATGCACCCTTGCGTAACCCGCTTCGCGGGTTACACAGGGTGTACCACATTTTAGAGTTTATTTCTGCATGAACCAAAAAAAATTTAGATCAATCCTTAAATACATATTCCAATAAAAAATTGTGTGTGATATCAAATATTCTTAATTATCAAGAGAAAAATTCAATGTAAACAGTGTGTGTTGATAAGAGGTCAGTAGAAAAAGAACAGATGTTTGTACCTAGTGAGATATTTGGTAACACGATATCCCTGTAGATAACAACTACTGGGAGTAGAACTATTACAGATAGACGTCAAGTATTGTTATTGTATATAAGTTTGCAACTGTATTGAGACTTAAGTTGAAATGATGCAACTGTTGATTTTTTAACCATCAAATAATAGTGGTATTGAAGACCGGTATATCGGTAATTTGTTAAGTAATAATTGTAGTAAGTAAAATAAAAACAAACGATTTGATTTGGCTGCTTATATGTCATGGCATTTAATTACTTCAACAACACATATTGTCAACAAATAACAACAAGTTGACGATGGATCACTGAAGGGTATACCAATCAGTGTAACTAAACAAACTGCTTGGGCCAACCAGAGCAGCAAAGTTGATAAATTTCGCCATATTCCACATCAACTAGTTGTCGCCATGACGAGTAATGTTGACGTTCACAATTCTATATATCCTTTAGTCCTTTCACCAAACTGCAAAATAAAATAAAGACAGCAGAAATCATGTTTAAACGGGATGGGAAGGGTGGGGTTTTGTGTCCTCAATCCTTCGCATCTCCTTTGCAACTGAATATCCTACACGGAAACACTCGTTTTAAAGGTCTGTTCGATTTGAGAAGTACAAAAAGCCCGTGCTGCAGTTTGGCGGCAAATTGGGCATTATATAAACAGATGTCTATACATAGTATATTTAAATGTTGGCGTTATATAAGTTTAGACTTGTTAATCGGTATAACGTAATACAATAAATGAATTTAATAATAAACTATTAAATAACTTTATTGTATATAAGTTTGCAACTGTATTGAGACTTAAGTTGAAATGATGCAACTGTTGATTTTTTAACCATCAAATAATAGTTGTATTGAAGACCGATATATCGGTATATATCGGTAATTTGTTAAGTAATAATTGTGGTAAGTAAAATAAAAACAAACGATTTGATTTGGCTGCTTATATGTCATGGCATTTAATTACTTCAACACATATTGTCAACAAATAACAACAAGTTGACGATGGATCACTGAAGGGTATACCAATCAGTGTAACGAAACAAACTGCTTGGGCCAACCAGTGCAGCAAAGTTGATAAATTTCGCCAAATTAGCATGGCAAATGTTATTTGCCATGCTAATCAGCCAAACAATTTATCGAAAGCATTGACATATAAGCATAACTATTTCATTACAATTCAATATACCAACTATTCATTTCAATTTCCAAATTTAATTGTCAATAAATTCACATTATACATCTTTTAAATATCAACTTCAACAACATGTTCAACATTTCTATCATCATCATCAATATATACATAATCAAAATCGATACTCATGTGCTCCATTGAATAAACATTACAATTTGGATATCTCAGAAATTGAAACAAGGCCTCTTGAATTGTATTAATAAATATATCATTTGCAATGAAAGATCAAAGCGCGAAAGCGCTGATATACGGTTTTGCCTTGAAACATTATATTAGCTGTGATTTCAAGAATGGATGATTTCCAAATAATCAGACATTCCATACTAACATATATCACCAACTTTAATGATGCAGAGAAGTGATAGTGTAGCTCTTTGTGCATCTCAGACATGCTTGGGATTTTTATTTTGCAGTGTTAAGTATATACATGTATGAGGAACATAACATGTCCGACATACTTCGTGATGAATCATTTGACCAATAATTGGTAACCAGTCTGTGTATTCAGGGTGTCAACTTAACTATGTCAATGAGGTCAAGGTTATATGTTATATTATGACTGGCATGTACTATACTAAATCAACCATCATAGCAAATATCTCAAACTTCTCAATAAAATGTTCACTTAAATGTGGAATGGGTTAAGAGTCAGGTGACAGAGATCTTACTGACAAGATGAACCACTAAATGTCATTAACTTGGTATAAGCCATAACTCTGGTAAGTATGACTTCACAGTATTTGACATCTTTTATTATGGCTATATCCAACATGTCCAAGTGCTTATGTGTTCACTATTGACCAATCAAATTAAAACTGCTCCAATATGTCACTGCATGCAGCTCCATTCTATTTTCTGTTTTTATTACCTTTTCTGACTTTATTATTTAATGCTTTCCAAATCAAGGTACATGTAGCTATAATTTAATTGGTCAATGTCATATGTGACTAGAACTTGAAAAGATGCTTTAATGTGTAATTGGTCTTCTTTTTTACAAGGAAACTTATGTCTTACTTGTATAGATTTTGACTCCTGATGTTGAAATGAAGCCCAATGCAATACTAGTACTGTGGCTATGCCACAAAAGAATACTTCTGTGGCCCAATTTGACAACACAATGCAGAAAAGTCTGATTATCCCTCCTTCATGCAATACCATAATTATGCACAGGTTGATTGGATTTACTTCCTTTGGTTAAAGTTTCATTGACATCTTACAAACCAGAGGAGTAGATTTTCTTACAATGTCATCTACATAGGTCAACATGAAAGTATCCTTAAGTCCAATTAGCTCCCCCTTGATTATGCAGGTCCGCAATTATTTTTTTTCATGCACATTTTTCTATGGTGTACTAGCTTTGGTTAACTTGCAGGTTATGGGTTTTTAATTTTCTTTCAGAAATTTTTTTTTCCTACAAGAGGAGAGTTAGAACTTATAATATTTATTTTTTTTGTCCCCCCCCCCTTTTCAAGTTAAATGGTCGTGATTTGCTTTTGAGGTCACCGACACAGAACAACAAAATAACATCAATAATTCCAATTATCTCCCCTTAATTATGCTAGATCTTACTTATATTTCATCATGCACTTTTCCTATGTTGTTCTACCTTTTATTAATGTTTGTCAACAAACCCACGCAAAATTAATAGATTAAATTACTACGCCAGTAACTGTTCGCATCTTAGTAAAGGCTTAAAGAGCGTCCTACGTC
>MJUT01060772.1:901979-928818 GCA_002080005.1 Gigantidas platifrons
TGTTATGCTGATTCTGTTCTCAAAATTAAACTAATTAGAACCGATTCCATAAATTTTCGCACGATCACTGTGAACTATTTCGTTTACTGTCGTACTTCGGTCGTATATGGCGGGAAATAATTAATGAGCTTATAAGGGGAATCCCATTAAAAGGAAACGACATAAATACTTTATTTACACAATAATTGATACTCAAAGTGCTACAAAAATCAAGCATTATTATACAATGTCAAAAAAAAAAAAATGAAAACGGAACATACACAACTAGATTTATCGTAAAATTGAATGTAGGACAAGTCGTTAATTTTTATGAATGAAAACTAGCGTAATAATACAAGCAAGAGAAACAATATAAATATCGGCATTTTAATCCTCCTGACAATTTGTCATAGTTAAACATTTACCATTTGAGACACGATAAGTTATCTTAAAATCTGCAAAAGTAGTAACATTCAAAGTGTAGTGTTATCTAACAAGCACCAGATCTATATTTTGACGAGTCATCTTATGTCTCGACAGGTGATAAGATCATGACGGTTGTCATGTAAACAAACAAAAATGGCCGGTAGGCGACAAGTAAATACGGTTTTGCAAACCGTATAATAAATGAACACCGTCATCATCGTATAAGGCTGAATATGAATCATCAAAATCAGGATGAGCTATAGCATAACCATTATTTTGTAATAAATATGTCCTTAAACCCCTGTTTAAACGTTTTCTTGTACGTTCCATAGCATCTGTATTATTTGAATAAAGCCATGTACGCCTAGGCAAAATATTTGAATAAACAATCATTGATCCTGGTAACATTTTGCTAATAACATAAACAGCAAATTTTATATGAAAAAGTAATTTTCCACAAGGATCTATACCAATATCATTTCCACCACAATGTATTAGCACCAGTTTTGGAATTCCAAAGTAGTTTGTCATACTATGAACTATATGTACTAACTCATTCCAACGCATACCAGAAATACCTGCCCATAAAACTGAATATCCCAGTACGTGTAATCCCAAGTTGTGTCCTGTAAACCTGGACTTGATGTTTTTCTGCATGCAAAATAATGGACGAACCCAAAATCCATATATATCTTGACGATGGTAATTCTGAAATAACAAGTGAATTACCAACCCTTTTCAAATGAATCAAATAATTGTGTCTATTCTTATATATCTTTTATAGGAATCAGATTTCCATCTACCCATAGTCATTATTTCGTCATCAGATTTACCCATTTTTGCTGCATGCGTTGCAGCCCCTATACGGAAAGAATGCGTGTTATAGTCATTTTCATTGTAACCTAAACTTGATATCTAGTAACCTTCTCATGATTGAAATGACAAAAGAATGACCCGTTTATGCTTGGCCGAACTAATAAATATTGATGTAACTGATCATATAAAGACAGATTGACAAATTCAGAATTTAAAACAAGCTTGGTTTCTAAACCATATTGATCGGTTTTGGAAGATTTAATAGTAACCGAAACACTTTTGTCAGTATGATTCAATATAACATCACTTTTTTGTATAACATGAGAAGATTTACTCGATTCAACAGTTTCTCCAATTCTTAAAAAGGCACGAAATGCAAGGACAAAAACAGGTGAAAAAAATTTGGCCTCGTATGTCGAATTGCATATTTGTGGCAGAATTCCGATTATATCAACAAGTAACTTGATAGTTATTGGCCTTCTGATGTCAACACGCTTATATGTTTTAGACATACCTTTCAATAATTTTTTGACTATAAACGAGTCCGTACTGTCAGTAAGATTATTCATTTTCATTTTAAAACCAATAGCTGCAATATAAGATTTGGCAGTATTTGGTGAGTATGAATTTTTTGCCAAATAAACAATAAAGTTTATTAGATGTGAAATGGGAACTGGCCAAACCTTTTCGAGGTCATAATTTTTTCTAAATTTTTCAAGTGAATTTTCAGCATTTGCATATACATTCCATGTGTTTTCAGATAAAGAATTTTTAATTAAATTGACAAAGTCAAGTTTAAAAGGCTTCAAAATTCCATGGGAACTGCAGTTGGAAAGGTATCTGCTTCCGGTGCCAATTCTTTGAATTTCTGAAATTGACCACGAGAAAGGGCATCAGCAACACAGTTATTGGCAGACGAAATATGAAAAGCTTTCATATGGAAATGTCCCATCATTGACCTATAAACTATAAACCTCAACAAATTCATTACTCTTGGAGATTTTGATGACTTCGAGTCCAACACTGTAACAACTGCTAGGTTGTCAACATGAAAAGCAATTTTCTTTCTTTTAAATACACGATCCTATAAAAACACTGACAAAGCAATAGGAATCATTTCTAAGAAGGTAATATCTTTTAAAATATCACTCCGATACCACTCAACTGGCCACTGTAAAATAGACCATTTCCCAAATAAATAACACCCACATCCTTTTCCTATGCCACCAGCACTGTCAGTAAACAGTTGCATATCAAAATTAGACAGCCATGTATCATCAAGAATAAAAGATGTGCCGTTAAAATTTTCAACAAACATTTTCCATATCATCAAGTCATTAAATATTTCTTTTGTAATTCTGATGAAATGAAATGGTTTTTTGCTTTTGATGTAGCCATGTATAAACGCCTACTAAGCGCTCTGCCTGCTGGAATAGCCCTTGTGCAAAATGCAAGAACGCCACATAAAGACTGAAGTTTTTTCAATGTTACTTTTTTAGAAAAGGCAACTTCTCTAATCAGAACTAGTAGTTCTTTCAATTTCTTATCTGGGATTTTTATAGTCATCTCTTGAGTATTAATTGTCAAACCTAAATATTCCATGACACAAGTGGGGCCTTCCGTCTTTTCATCGGAAATTGGCACTTGTAATTTATTACATATATTTACAAAAGTAGTCATTAGTTACTGACAATCGTTTGAATTGGCCTTTCCGGCAAAAAAGAAATCATCAAGATAATGATCTAAATTTTCCGAGTTCGACTCTTTCGTCGTAAGCCAGTGCAAAAATGTAGAAAATGTTTCAAATGTTGAGCAACTGATTGAACAGCCCATTGGCATTCATTTATCAATGAAATAATCAGAATCAATTTTGAAGCCCAATAAATTGAAGTCCCCAGGATAAACGGGCAGTAGTCGAAATGCTGATTTTATATCCATTTTTGCAATAAGTGCATTTTGGCCCAATTTCTCAACAATCGATATTGCTTTATCAAATGACGAGTATTGAACTGTTGAAAATTTTGTATCAATAAAATCATTTACACTATTAGATGGTGGATATGATAAATGAGTTATTAATCTATAACCGGAAGTCTTCTTTGGCACTATGCCTACTGGAGAACATTTAAGGTTCCATATAGGCCGTTTTGAAAATGGACCAGCTATTCTCCCATTTTGTATTTCATTTTCAATCTTATCCCTAGCTGCTAAGGGATTTTGCATACCTGATTTTAAATTTTTAGTTTCAATTAGTCTTCTAGGACGTTCATAATGTAATTTGAAACCATATTTAAACCCAGAGGACAATAACTCAGCATCATCCGTCTTTGGATAACACCGTAAAAATTTATCTAACTCCACAGTGGATATTGGTGTGAAACCGAGCTTCCATTCATTAAATCTGTGTATACTTTTGAAAAATTTAAAATCAAACATTTTGAGGATTTGCACCAACAGGTGGTCTAAAACTAAATCTTGGCTGCTGAATATTTGGTCTTGTTTGATTGAAATTAGCTGCCATAGGCTGCCTGAGACTATGTGTACGATTAAATAGATTACTGTTTTGTACCGCCCTAACTGTTCGATTCACATGACTATTTTTAAAGGTATTACATAAAACAGAAGGATGCATACCATTACATTTTAAACATACATGTTTGTATCTGCAATTCATGCGAAAACATCCTTTTCTAAAATTAAAGTCATAACAAAACCCATGCTCTATTTGAGGTTGTTGAGACAGTTGACCACCTAATGCACCCTTTGCAATAAAACGAAACCAGAAGTTGCCATCTATTTGTGACCATGACCTAGTAGGATTTTGTGCAATTCTTAATCTGAATTGCTTATCATAATTGTATACCCGCTCAAATAAAGCGTCAGATACAGCTCCTCTTATTAAAATCATATATGATATCAAGTCGGTTGCTAACATAGGATGTCTTTGTAATGCGACTTTTGCAAAATTACAAAAGGCATCAGTCCATGATTCTATATTTTCAATATTTTTTACTTTTAAATTTTTATTTTCAGTGTTAACTACTACATTGCCATTTAAAACAGTCAAGCTATTCATTTTTGGTTCACTGGGTACATCAAAATTTTGATGTAACAACAAGGCAAGATTTATGTACTGAAGCCCCCATATTTTTTCCTTTAAACTTTTGACTGATAAATAAAAAATCAGTTTCATTACATAAAGGCACAACTAATGGGTCATTATTCATTGTTAATGGTGTATTTTCAGAAATAAAGTCCTCACCATTTATGACATTGTCTGCTTGTACTCCAATAGTGTTGGTGTGTGCTGGTGCATTAGGTGGCAAATTAACTTCCGGTTCTGGTAACTGGACCTCAGGAACATGTGGCACTGCTTCAGGTTCTGCCGCTATTTGTTCCATTTCTCTTTGGCGATTGTCACGTTGCACCTGACCCCGTCTGTTCCGCAGTGGATAATGCTGCTGCCGTCTTGGCCTCCTTAGACCCCGACCTCTAGGCATGTAAAGGAAAAACAGATTTTAATAAATACATACTAATTATTAGCATGAATTAATTCCAATATTAATATCAGGTTACGAGTATATGCTGGCTATCAAGGCATTACATTTTGTGTGTACATGATTGATTGATTGATTGATTGGATGGGGTTTAACGTCACTTTCAGCAGTATTTCAGCTTTATCATGACTTGACGGTTGTACATGGTTGTATACTTGAGGCAGTACCGTAAATACAGTTTATTTTAAGATTCGATATCCCTTCAACTTGTCATATTTAAATAAACGATTATCGTTGCCGTTCTATGTTCCACCATTTAAACGTCTGCTTTTCATGTAAAATACGTTTGATTGATCAATTCATGTTCGGTTCATATAATCAATAATTGAACATTTGTACTATATCGCAATAGATATGCGTCGCGTCATATTCTGCTAGAAATATTTGCTAATTTGTAAGCTTTTAGCACGAATTATAGCAATGGATATTTACACAAAATGTAAAAAAATTGTACGTTCAGAGTCAAGCAGCATTAACTTGAAATATATATGCTTTTGTTTAGTTTAAAAATATCTACAAATGTACAACTATTTACTCACAATTAAACTCCAAAGATTAATCACCTAAAATATATTGACTAAACACAATTTGCAAACTACATTTATTATATCGTGTTGAAATATATATAAAATGATATATAGGATTATTTTAAACAGAGAAATCTTTAAAGTAACGCAATTCCAGATAATTTAACCCAAGATAAACGGGAGAAATTCAGTCATTACTTTGAACTGTAAATTCCGATTCGGTAAAATTATCGTTCAGCTTGAAGCTTAATTTTGAAACGAGACATACATATAAAGCAAAATTTTGTACTTATCTTATGGCTGTTTTTGTTTTGTGTCCTCAATCCTTCGCATCTCATTTGCAACTGAATATCCTACACGGAAACACTCGTTTTAAAGGTCTGTTCGACTTGAGAAGTACAAAAAGCCCGTGCTGCAGTTTGGCGGCAAATTGGGCATTATATAAACAGATGTCTATACATAGTATATTTAAATGTTGGCGTTATATAAGTTTAGACTTGTTAATCGGTATAACGTAATACAATAAATGAATTTAATAATAAACTATTAAATTACATTATCGCGACAGGTAATGTCAAAAATATTTTTTCATGAGTAGAAATTGCTTGCCACAGAAGGTAAAATATTCCCGATTTGCGATAACTGGAGTTATCGTTCTTGAATCGAGTTATCTTTTCCTGACAGAGGGTATGTACACTTCCGGTTACATAACATCGTACCAAAAGGATGGGGAAAGACTATTGTCCTATCACAAACTGTCACAATACAAAAGGAATGATGGTGAACCCGTAAAACTTCACCATCTTCCCGGTGAGAAGTCTCTCCGATCTGCTTGGATAAGAGGAGCTATAACTAGAAGGAATTACAGGCCAAACAGCTACACTCAATTTTGCTCAGACCATTTTCCTGGGGGTAATGGTCGTACCTGGAAGCATACTGTTCCAACTCTGTTCCTACCACAAAGGACCTATTCGGAGACTAATGCTAGAAAAACGACTAACAGCACTAAAAATGCCTTTTGGTACAGTGGTCTTGGTGTTGAAGATGACCATCCTGATAGTGATAGTACCCTGTCGTCGGAACCATTGCAGTTTGAAAACAAAATACATTCGTAAAATTTTCAATCAAAATATATCAATGTAGTTAAGCTTGACATATAAGTCTGTAGTCCAACATCAAATGGTTCAGGTACAAATATATGTGTGGTGTTATTGGTGTGTATATAACTAAGAGACCAACCATTTAACTTGAAATGGGGGGGGCAAGTTTTTAGTTAAAAAAATATTTGGTGAGGAAGGTGAAAAAAATCTGATTCATGCTTTTTGCCCATTAAAATAAAGGTTAATTTTTCGGGACTCCGACTCTGGGGTAAACCCCACTTTCAAGTTCCATGTATACACGTATATGGTTGGTCACTTATACCTTTCTCGTCCTTTTCATAAGTGGGTTGACTTGACCACACATTTTTTGTCCTGACCTGTGATGTTATCTCCAGGCGGATTAGCCAATCAGATTGAAATATTCAAATCAAATTAAATTATATGAAAATATTCTTAATGAGTACCATAATAATTACAGTTACATTTACATGTACAATAGAAAATAACAAATATTCAGGCACTACAGTTTCAGCACTTCCTTCCAAAATCTAAGTGAAAAATGTTGATTTCTCCTGAACTGTTTCATACTACTTTTCTTAGGTATGTACAGTTATTTTTTGTTTAAATTCATTATGATTGTTAGCCAACCATAATCTTTTGAATCAGTTTTGTTTGTTTTCAGTTATTCAAGGCAGGAACAGATGTTTGCAAAAAAGATGAAAATGTATATATTGATTGGTAAGATAATTCATTAAATGGTTTTGTTTTGTTAACCAAATTTTCAATCTTTGGGAAAACATTAAGCATTATTAACAGATTTTTACCTCTTTTTTCCTAAAAATAAAAAAATAAAGTTCTTTGACAAAAAAAAAACAATATCTGAATAACCATTTATACACATAAACAAACAATTTTATACACACATCTATCAGAATAAAATAATTGGAATTATAAGTAATAAAGAAGAGTTTGCAGATACCAAAGGAGCAATCAGAAACCGTATATCGAAGAACAGACAATACAATGGCCAAAAGAAAAAGTACAAAAGGACGAACAATGATCGACAAAACATCCATATAAAACTAAAGATCGAGTAACACGAACCCCACTAAAAATCGGGAGTGAACTAAGGTGCTCCGGAAGGGTAAGCAGTTCCCGCTCCACTAATGACACTCGTGTTAATATAGTTACAAACCCGGTAATAAGTCGTGAATGTGGAAAGGACCGGGAAGTGGAACATATCCGTGGTCATTTATGTCAGATATTCCATAACCAGGGTTGGCAAAAAAACCGGTCAATACTAGTCAGCAGCTACCCTCTTGATAGGAACCACAAGCACTGGAATATCGTATCATCTGAGAGAGATATACTCCATATGCAGGTTATTCAGTTTGTGAGCGAGCTGTCGAATTTATACATTTACATTTGTACATCGATAAATTCCTTCAGAATAACGTTTATTCCTATAATATATATATATATATATATGTTTAATGCATTTTGAAATATCAATTAATGATCATAATTAGTGTATGTCATTCGAAGAGATTCCATGCAGAAGAAAATTAAAGATGCCTTTGACATGACTAATAAGTACTCTTGTTCCAAGACTATTTACCTTTCTGTTATTTATGTAAATTGTTTTCACAGTGCTGTATTTATACATTTATATTTACTTCAGCAAACAGAACACACCATTTTCTCCTATGGACATCTTGAAAATGGAAAATAACTCGGACCATTCAGACATGTGTAAATACAGCTGTTCAAGCAGTCAAACCAGACATTGCAATCGAAGACATTCAGAACAATAATGAACAAGTCCTGTATTATACAGGCCTACCAGATTTTGAAACTTTCAATGCTTTGTTTGAAAGCCTCAAGAAAATTCGTGCTGATCGCATGAATGTTGATGATTGCACTTTAATGGCAAAACTGTCTCTTCGAAAACTTAGACTTGTGGATGAATTTCTAATGGTGCTAATGCGATTAAGACTAGGTTTACTTGTAAATGACCTATAATTTAGATTTAAGATATCTGCAAGTAGGATATCTAGAATATTTACTAGCTGGATAAATATCATGGAACAAGGATTGAAATCAATAGTGTTTTTACCACCCCTATGTACATTGCAATCAAAGATTCCAAAGTGCTTTAAGAATTTCGAAGACACAAGAATTATTTTGGACTGCATCGAAGTTTTCATACAGACTCCATCTTCACTTGAAAATAAATCGCAGACATATTCCCACTACAAGTCTCACAACACATTTAAATCATTGATTGGTATAAGTATGACAAGTTCAGTTGTATTTGTGTCAAAATTATATGGAGGATCTGCTTCAGATGTTTATATTTCAAGTAGTGGTCTGATAGAAGAAGGTGATGCTGTTATGGTGGATAAAGGATTTTTCCATTTGAATACAGATTTTAAGAGTAAAGGCATTGATGTATTGCCCACCTTTTATGTCAGCAGCTATCAAACAGTTTACAAAGGAAAAGATTGAGTTTACAAGACGTGTTGCTTCAGCACGGATACATGTTGAGAGGAAAATGGAGCAAATTAAGAATTTCAGAATTTTACAGGGAATTATGCCTGTAAGTTTAAGTGGAGTAGCCGACTCGATTTTCTTTGTTTGCAGTGCTTTGACAAACCTTCTTCCACCTCTCGTCAAATAAATATATGAAACATTAAGATATATATTTTACTGTTGAATGGAGTATCATTAGGTCTTAAATGATTGATACGACATAACAAGGAGATCAAAAGTTTGCTGTAAATAAAACCATTAGGCTATCTTCAGTTTTAAGAATTACCTACATGATATATCTAAAATACAGTTGGAAAGGTTAACCAACAAATTCCATGGAGAATATCTGTACCAAATCAGAAACTTGATTGCCATCTTGAAAATTCTTTTGATTAGTTTACATTTACCTTGAAAGTATTCTCAGCTATATCATGACGACCAGTTTTAGTTATGATATATACTGCTCGGGACAATATTCATGCAATATGATTTGATTTTTGGTGTTTAATGCCACTTTCAGCAATATTTCAGCTATATCATGGCGACCAGTTTTAGTGGTGGAAGAAGCCGGAGTACACAGAGAGAACCACAACCATGGGATAGCAACTGGTAAACTTTCTCACTTGCGGCTGCGAGTCGAGTGGACCCTTTTTGTAATTTACAAAGATGGGCGTGAACCCACGCTGTATTGGTAATAGGCTTGTATGAGTTGTTAGGTAATCCAACTACCTAACTCATTGAGCCACACAGGCCCTATTTAGTTTTGAATATGCATTTTTTATTGATTAACAGTTAACTCTTGTTAATAACTTTAAGTGAACTCTGGTGCTAAGAACTAGAGAACAGTTTCTGTCTGTTGTGATTGATCTTAAAATCAAATAAAGATTATTCAGATTAATTTCATATTTATGTTGTACAATTTAATTCAGTCAGTCCCTAAGAATTGATGGAACAATATTCTTTGTATAAAAGTCAACAAGCTTTGATTCTGCATAATTCCAGTAATCTTCATCAAAATCTATCTCTAATATCAAACAATCTGTCGATAGATATATAACAAAATCACACTTGTGACACTGACAGGGCCATTTGACTCTGAACTTGTGAGTAATAACGATGGGACTTCTTCAGTTGTATTTCATTTTCATTGTTTACTTCAAAGCAAAAGTTTTTATCACGGCACGCATCTTTTATTGTTTTGTGACGCCACTTGAATGGCCATTTGATTTCTAGTACCCATTCACGACAAGTGTCAGATTTACTTGCAACTAAGCCATCTGGACTGACTCCAAGAAATCCATTTTTTTTACATATGAAAATTCCACATTCACGTACAGACACCCTCTCATTTTGTTTTAGCTTCTTAAAAGCAATGTATTTTCTGCGAGCTATAGGTTCATGTTTTCGACCATACACCAAAGCGGGGGTTTCAATACAATTGTCTTCCTGAATAAATTTCGAAACTAATTTTTCAACATTCCCTTTTCCTGACCACAATATCATGGAAATTACTACTTGTTATTCTCTTTTCTCTTGTTATTTTCCATAGAGGATTATCAGCTTGCCCTTTGGTGCTTTCCTCTATTTCATTAAGTATATATCTAGGTATTTTGACAGCAATTCCATGACACTTTGTTCATCAATGATATTTTCCCTTTTAATTGTGCTGAGAATGTCAATAAATCTGTCAGAATCATATTTAATACTCTCTGATGTTGTAACTTCCTGAAAATGTGCAACATTTAAATCATCATTGATATCATAGTTATTATTACTTTCATTTGGTAATAAGCCAAGTAGTACAGGACATGACTTTGAAGAACTGAGTTTGAAGTCAAAGAAACAAAGAAATCCTGAGCTGCTGTCTGTGGTAAAGCAATGTGTTTTTATTAGAAGGCTCGCCGGGCTCTGAACCATATTTGAGTTTTTTTAACTGAATATCTGACACTTCTTGTGAATCTTTTTTCTTTTCCCACCTTTATTCTAGCTACAAGGCTTTAATGTGCATGGTGTTTCCCTTTGTTTTGTTGAATTTGCCTCCAAAGCAAAAAGAAGACCAGAAATGTGTGTACAGCCCTCTCCTAATCTGCAATGAAGCAAAATAATTATATGAACAATGGTACAGCAACTACATTCTGTTCTTGTATAAAATTCTTAGGTCACACTAAATTGATGCTTAGTTCTTCGAATTTGTAGCTAACATTTCTGGAAAATGAAAATGCTTCTTAAACAAGATGAACTGTGAGCTAATGCTCACTTATGATACCCTCGCAAAATGCGACGAAAAATATCATGGGACGGATGGAAGGACGGACAGAGGTAAAACAGTATACCCCCTTTTTACAAAAAAGGGTGCACTCGACTCGCAGCCGCAAGTATTTACCAGTTGCTTGGCCATGGTCAGTGGTTCTCTCCGGCTGCCTCCACCACTAAAAACTGGTCGCCATGATATAGCTGAAATATTGTTGAAAGTGGCGTTAAACACCAAAAATCAAATCAAATCATAATTTAGGAATATCACCTGACAGGGTAATGCCTAAGCCACTGTTTGTTTAAACATATTTTATTAATTAATAAATATAGTACAAGATAAATTTCAATATGATATAATACAAATAAGGCCATGGAAAATTGATTGTTGGTTTCTCCTAACATAGGAAAATTTTCATAGCCCGGCAGGCAGGCTTTTTATTTTATTTTTATTATGTTTTCATTTTTCAATAGAATAATACATGCATGCTCCTAATAATCATACTTGTTCTGTTATTCCTCTTTGGAGGGTAAATAATTCCGTTTCATTCTTGTATCCATGGAATGAAAAGGGGGGGGGAATTATTCGTGTTGAAAAAAGTGACATGGCTGGCCTCAAAAATATTTGTTCTACTAAAAATGCCAATAAAATTAATTGACCAGGCAGGATAAAACTGACCTGGTAGGGTTAGGGGAAACCAACAATCTTTTTTCTTTGGCCTAATTAAGGGATTCAAAAACAAGTTTAGAAACTTATAAAAAAAAGTTATATTAATTTGTATCCATGGTATATCTCTTTACAATAATCAAACTGGTCTGGAAGTTTATACAACTAAGTCAATATCAAATTATCAAAAAGCCACTGTTAATCTCCCCATTACTGAAATCAGACATATACAGTACCAGTTATAAAATTGAATTATGTCTGAAATAAATTATTATTTTATTCAAATATTATATTATAGGGTTATTGCATGAATATAGGACACGGGTGGCTCAATGAGTTAGGTAGTTGGATTATCTAACAACTCCTCCAAGCCTATCACCAATACGGCGTGTGTTCGCGCCCGGCTTTGTAAATTACAAAAAAGGTGTACTCGATTCGCAGCCGAAAGTGATAAAGTTTACTAGTTGCTTGGCCATGGTCAGTGGTTATCTCCTGGTACTCCGGCTTCTTCCACCACTAAAACTAGTCGCCATGACAATAGCTGAAATAATGCTGAAAGTGGCATTAAACACCAAAAATCAAATCATATTGCATGAATATTGGTGAATACTGGCCCGGGCAGTATATCATATTGCACGAGATTGCAAGTGCAACATGATATATTGCTGGGACAATATTCATGCAATATCCCTTTTATTATATATATAGTAATAAATATGTTATGCCTATTTAGCATTTTTTATATAAATATTGTGTATTTTATTATATTTAAGTGGAATGTTGAACTGCTTCAAATATTCATATTTGAACTAGTGCAATATACATTTTATCAGTATTTTAATACAAGGATGCAAATACAGGGATATATTGCAGATTATTTTCCATTGAAAGTAATAGGAAAATATTTATTACCATATTATAATATATTCATAAGGGTCAGCTTTTGTCCAAACCAGAACACGAAATCATGGCCCAGTTCATTAAAGGCTTACCAGAAAAGCTTGCTTTTTACATTCGAGCATCAAAATCAAATGATACGACGAGGCCTTACAGACCCTGGATCGTTTAAGTTAACAGATATTTCATATCGTTTGCGTTTTTCGTTCGTTTCGTTCTTGTAATTGGTTCGTTCGTTTCGTTCGTCAGTTTATGTACACATTCCAATATTTTTCGAGTTAAAAACAAAATAAATTGTGCATTAACAATTCATAAACACAATTACAATATATACCCATTGGAAGCATTCAAACGGACATATGCGCAAAGTTAGAGGGTGTGCGATGTTACCAGACTGGACTATTTTATTAATTGTTTTAAGGGAAAACATATTTAATAAATGCATTTTTTCTATAATTTACTCTACGGAGAAATAAACAAGAAATCAACTACATGTGTAACATCTATATGTATGTAAACAAACGCCTCTGGCAGTTTCACCTGGGAAATACATGCACTGCAGGTGTGAAATGTCAACTCTTAATTTCATTCTAATTAACAATTATACTATTTATGACCTTTTTAAGCCGCACACCTCTCGGACAGCTTGACCGGGAAAATAACTGATACACCTATGTCTGGTTGTCAATACAGAATCCGAATAATTATATAAATATAAATTCTGAAAAAGTATTATATATACCATGGATCTTACGAATTAACTTATTTAAACCAACGAATCCGAAGGATGAGTTGGTTTAAATAAGTTCATGAGTAAGATCCATGGTATATATGATTTGTAACAGTGCAAACTAAAGCTACAGTACAATAGCTTATTTACTACTTCCGGTTATGAACCATGTTCGGTAGCGGATACGAACACTGTCCGGAGTTTGGTCCCCGATATATTGTTTTAAAAAAATATTGGACTTCGTCCCAAGTTAGGTAACACCTATTATCATATTAAAATAATAACGCTACCAATGGTACGTTTATCACATAAATTCAACGACAATAACACTTATGGTACGTTTATCAAATAATTACAATGGCAATAACACTTTTAATTTATTGACGAATCGTCAGCGCGTCATACGGTAGCCGCCATTACATGTGAAACAAAGGACTTGAATGTTATCCCAACTGTAGTTTATAACCACCACTCAAATGGCTCTTATTTATATACGAAACTGCAAACGACGGAAATGTTTGATTTAGAATGTTAGGATGTCTTAATTTAATGGGTGAAAGTGGCCGACTATTGAAACGCCATTTCACAGGTAAAATATTTTTGTCGGTGTCGCTATCAAATTTGAATACCGTCCTGTGAGATTATAACCATGACAGAATCAGGTTTCTAGGTGATGATGAAAGACTTTTTAGTATCTGAAATTGTACGATACTCCATATATTTATTTAATTGGCGAAACTTGATTAACCGCATATATTCAAAACACTTAAATTACGATATACAAATTGTACCGGTAAATTATATTCTAAAGCTTTGTAATAAATTGGCACTACTCACCAGTTTACTATTAGGCTGCAAGTACACTGCGAATAGACTTCTTTCAGCTTGTCTGCGTCTATATTCCATGGCGTAAGTCGTAAGTTCTGGTGCATCATGGGTGCTGTGCGGGGCTCCTCGGCACCCATCCTACCACGATCCACTACACTCCTCCCCATTTTATTCTAAAGGACCATCGGAGGTATGGGGCCAGCAAACTCCACATGCTACACACCAGACGGTGCGGCACCCCCGGATTCCTTCAAAATACCATCAGGGTTATGGGACCAGTAATCTCCTTATGCTACACACCAGACGATGCGCCCCCTTTTGCACCCAGAAAGCACCAGCCATTCAACTCAATTGAACAAAGAAGATAATAACCCGATTGTGGATGGTGGAGAATTACTCCACCCAACTCAAGGTGTTCGATATGTTGATGCTTAATTGTATGCAAATAACGTCTGTTTCATAGAAATTGAACATTTCGTTGGTTAAAGTACTGTTCCACCCCATTCAAGGTGTCTGCAAGCAAACATTGAAAGACAATTACAACTATATCTAAATAAGAGAGAAAATGGAGAATGGATTTAAATTCTCCAGCTCAAAAACTATAGGGATGCACTTTTGCAATAAAAAAAAAGGACTCCATCCAGACCCGGAGTTGCAATTATATAATTCCCCTATAAAGATAGTTTCAGAAACAACATTTGTAGGTCTTGTTTTTGATAGTAAACTTACCTTTCTACCCCATATTAAAATGCTTAAAAATAAGAGTCTTAAAGCTCTTTATATTTTAAAATTTGTGTCCAGTACCGACTGGGGTGCGCATAGCACGGTTTTATTAAATTTATATAGATCGTTGATTCGATCAAAATTGGATTATGGCTGCATCGTTTACGGCTCGGCCCGTACATCGTATATCAAGTTGCTTGATACAGTCCATCACCAAGGATTACAACTCTCCCTTGAAAACAGACGTATCAAACTTGGTATGTAATATGCGACCAAATTGAAGGCTTATACTTCAAATCCTGCATATGACTGTGTTTTAATCCTTTATATGAATTTTTTTACGATAAACAATCCAATACAATTAAAGTACTGTTCCATCCCATTCAAGCAGATGTTTAATTCGTTTTAAAACTTTAACGGCGGTTTACATTAATTATTTATTTTGTCATTATATTCAACTTCGTAAACTAAATGTTGATTGTGTTTGAAATGGGTTAAGGCAGATGTTTCTTTTGATGTATTTTAATTATCTTGGTGTGATCGGTTTCACTTCTTACATCGAAGTTTATCTGTAAACAAAGAATTATCTGTGGGGTTTACAATAAATTGGTATAGACCAATAAAACAGCAGACAGTGGCACCTTAGACGACTATTTAGGTAGATGACACTCGAAAATGATGCTTAATGTTTGTCATAATTTATTCTGTATTGCTTTGATGATTTTTTGTGCTGATGGGTTGCACTTTAATTTTTCAATCTTACAGAATATATCAAAACGGACAGCTGTTTACAAAAATTATTTTGTAATATATCACCCTCTTCACATAACGCTTTCAGTATGATGCATGACCGATTTGGTAGCGTTACAATCATCTTGTTTAAATAATTTAAAGAAAAATATTGGACTATGAGTACATACGGTTTTGCTTGGTATAGAACATTTTGTCTATGTGGTTTTATTTAGTGGTTTTCACATTTTACATGTGTTTTGTACTATTTATGTGAACAGTGTAAATTAGTTTCCATAATTCATTGACTTTTGCCACTACGTATGGTTGGAAATTGGTATAAACAGCAAATTACACAACAGCTAGACAAACCAGCACAGAAAATGATAATATATTACCACATTTAGCTGAAAAAAAATACATAAAACGAACGAAACCTCGATGAAAATAACACACAAAAGAAACCAACGCACGGATGTATGCAAAATTACCAGATATACCTGAAAATTACATGAAACAAACGAAACCCGTTAGAAATTGTATACATTCGCAAAACGAAATAACATTTAAGGTGCTATTTAATATTATCATTAAATTTGTTATTGTCTATTTCTATTTGCGTCGTTGACTATTTTCACAATGTGACGTGTAAAGAGAAACAACATAATGATAACAAGGTGAACTGAGCTACAGTATACCATGTGTTCACCCTCATAACTCATCTGGATCGGGCTGGAAATCCGTAGAACTCAACAAAACTGCTTAGAATGACTAATTAAATTTGAAATTATCACAAAACGTTGTACTGTCACAAATATTGTAGAATTTAGTATATAAATTGGCAACACCGTCTTCCATGAAATTCATCAAACAACCTTCCCTTGCACAAATTAAGAGCCCGATGGCAACTTTCTGTTTCAAAAGAACTGGCAGAAGTTCATACTTCAACTGACATGTCGTGTAAACTTGTTACCATTCCAGATTTGACGGATATGTTTAAAAGTTTATCACAGTGTACAGCATCAGAGATCAGCAAGAGTTGAACAAGTACGTCCGGAATAAAGTGCTTTGATGTACCTGGTGAGGTCAAACTTTGTCTCTTTGATACTCGTGCGTCTCTATCGCGCTCTTCCATTTTGAGATTTCGTTCTTCCTTTTTCTCCCGTGACGATTCATTGCTGCTGGAAGATGAAGAGTATGTGGGGTAGAAGAATACCAACTTTGTGGCGGGCTCTGTTAGGGCTGCTCCTCCCATGTTGCTAACTTGTATCATGTCAAGGTCACTAAACAACAGTTGGAATAAATGGCTGACCATTGATCGTCCGAGAGAATTTGACATGTTGTTATTGAAGGCCCTTACAATGCTCAGTTCCAAGATGGAATCCAACTTAAATTCTAAACAAAAAATATAATTTACTATTAGTGTAGTATTATTTTTCCGAAGTTGTGAACAGAATGGTGTCTGGACTTTTTTGATTTCAGGAGGTTTAGAAATAAAGAACTGTGACATTTGGTCACAGGAAATATTCTTTTCTGGTGTGATCTGTTCATACATCGCCAATGTTTTTTTGAAGTCGGAGGGATTTATACCCCCCCCCCTAAACCTTTTGGCGTTAGCCGTAGTCATAGCTATGATATCTGAAAAGGTTTTACCTGATATATCTGTTATCTTCTCTGCCACAATGTTTACTACAGAAGGAACACTATATTTTGTGGAAGACTTGATATATGGAGCGTCAGATTCCAATACAAAATAATCTAACGGATTGTGGCTAACTATATCCTGAATTCTTGGATAGCGAGCGGAGAACAAAAATGGTGTAATACCAAGGACAATGTTCTTAAAAATAGCAGTGGCATAATCAAAAAACATTCTCTGTGATCCGGTAAAACAATGCCAATGTATAGGCTGGTTGATAGGACAAATCTGGGTCGGTGATTCCAAATCTTGAAGTGTAGAACATCATCTCCTCTACAGTGTAATGCAACTGCTAATCCCCCAACAGCCATATGAAGTTGCTTTTCAAAATAACACTTTTGCTTCTGGAAATCATCCTTATTAGGGTTGTCTGTGGTGTCGTAGCCACATTCAGCAACGGTCTTGGTCTTAATAATCTTTTAACAAATCTACAAGGTGATGGAAATCTCTATCTAACCGGCTATGACTATGCGTATGAATATAACGAGGATATAATCCATACGAAAGACAAATGCTGGACTTTTCCGTGTCTCAGACCTTGTGTTGGTGGAGGGATAGCGATCAGGGAAGCAAACATTGGCAACAACCAAACCACTTGTGTGTCAAATTTGTTATCTATTCAGTCAATTCTAATTGACTATAACATCACTAATTTCATGAAAAATATATTGATTGTTTCTTTTTATTTACAGTCCACTTTGATGACGACTTCTAAGCAGAGGAATCAGGTGCCCTCTGAATCATATCCACCATCTCATCCACATTCAGCATTATCTCATGGAACTCGGGATCTTGAATCTATTGCGGATTATTTTTCTCAGGTAGGAACCAGGTTTGTTGTTCCATACTTTTGGTGAAATAGACCATTCCCTATGAATGGCTGAATGGCACAAACCGGCAACATGTCGAGTATATATCGTACCCTTTGGTGCAAATGTAAACACTTTGTGATGCAAACTTTCTCATATGTTTGTTGTCGAAAGACGGTTAATTTTTTGAAAGTTCTGTCTCCGAAAAATGTTTCTCTATTATTCCATTTAATTTCACAATGTCCTTCATATTGAGTTCCAAACGCTTCCCATATGGGAGGTGCTTAGTTGAATATGTTTGCAAATGCGCATTACACACAAGTGAATATTTACGGTAGTTTCTGTGGTCATTCGCAAAGCAAGATATGATATTTTGAACTGTAGAGAAATAATCTTCTGTTGTAGTTTTTTTATTCGGATAAGTTCAACTCTTAACCTGATATTACTGGATAATTTCATCATAAAAATGTCTTTGTTACATCCAATCAGTGAACTTGTTAATGCTATACCTCTGATTTATTTTTTTTGTGGATTGATCGTAACTTATAAATGAAAGATTTGTAGTGCCTTGTTACAGAAAAAAAGAAGTGGCTGGAAAAGATGGTCAATTTTTTAAATAATTGTAAAATTACATACCTTTGATTTAGTATTTCCTCTATTGTGGTCATAATCTGCTTTGCCCTACAACCATCCGTCACACTACACATTCTATATAATTTGGGCAGAAATTGCACACGTTGTTGATAGATAACTATTTTGAGTCCATTTTCCTCAGTGTGTAGGATGGTATGGAACATACCCAGTAAATTAACCTCTTCAGGTATCGCCTCCAAATAAATATTATTGCTATCCATAAATTCTTCATTATTTTATCAAAATTTTACAAGCACATGATACACGGAAACATCCAGTGCCTGATTTGCTTCACTTGAAAAAATAATGGGGTATTCATTTTGACTGTTTCACAAAAATAACCCAGTTTATTTGTAAATTATAGCATACCATTTCAATAATATACATGTATGTAAAGAGTGATTCAAACTGACAGGCCATCAGGGAGGTGCTATGATAACTGATTACTATAATTAGCCTTGTTGTCAATAGAAATAACAATACTATTGATGTAGGGATTTGCTAGCCCTGATAACTAATATACTCTTCAACGAAATATCTATTGCTCTAGATCTAACAAAAAATGATAACAATAAATATTGTGTTATGAATTTAAACGAAAACATACCTGGAGGCTGAAATTGTTGTCTAGACCAATCAGTTGTGGCAATGATGCCATCCTCACCAACTCCTTGTATTCCGTCAACGTCAAAGTGAATGTTTTCCACCCGTTCCCATGTTTCTTTATAGTCTTTAGATGGATGTACGTGACCCCTCCGAAATGGTTCACTGTGACTGTCTTCTCTCTACCAAAGGTTCCATCAGTTATTGTTGTTAATACGTTCATTTTTTATTTTCTGTGGCAAAGTGATATTGCGAACAGTTGCGGTCCCTATTTATACACCCTCTCGGTCTATTGGAATACACATAGTACAAGTTTCCGAGGTCGACAATTTGTTACTTTTCATTTGTCAATCGCAATACAATCTTGTTGACAGTTTACTTGATTGGTTGACATCGGTCACCTCCTGCTTTTCGTGTACGTTATTGTCCGTGGAGTCTTTTTTACTCCCATGACTCCTTTTTCATTGGTAAAGTGTTGTAGAACGGTTGAGATAGCATGGAATCTTTTGCTTTTGATTGGTCATCGTTAGGTCTAATGGTTAGTATATGTTCTTCTATCATTTTTCAGAACACTATATGGTTTGGGGTGGAAATGATACTGTAAATAAAATCTCAGAACAGAAGTAAGTTGCTACTTAATTGTTTTTTTTATATAAATTCATTTTTAGGTATTGACAAATTAATGTGTTTTCACGTTTGATTTTTTGTATTTATGTACATTTTCTTCACTTAAAAATAATGATGAATCCGATTGTTATCTGGGACACTGAGACTAGCCAGTTGAGTTCCCAAAATAAGGAACCAGAGATTGTTTGTGGGACTGTCACTGGGAACTTCAGCGAATCCGATTGTTATCTCGGACACTGAGACTAGCCAGCTGGGATGTTCTTCTACTAATCCCGTTTTCATCTCAGACACTGAAAGTGAAAGTGATTTTTTTCCTATGTCTTTGTCCCACATGAATAGTGATCGAGAATCCGTTACTTCGGAAGGGGGTAGCTATGCCACTAGTGAACTTTCTCCACCCTCATCACCTGGAACTGTTAATTACTCCTGGACACCATGTTCCTTTGATTCAGAGGATGAGTACATAGTGCCAGAATGTGAAGACGAAAATCAGTTACCTGGTATGTTTTTAATATATCACGACTTTTTATCATTTCTGTGTCATGTCAACTGACCTGGTAACACTGATCATTCTGAATTGGGTTACATGTGGTTGGGAATGGACCCTTTTATTTTCTACCGAGGTAATACAAAATTATAGATGGACAGATAACCAGACAATGAAATTCTTTTTTATCCCTTAACTTTTTGTTATATATATAATATCTAAAGGGGTCAATGAGTTAGGTCTCTGGATCTAACAACTAATACAAGCCTATCACCAATATGTCGTGGGTTGTAGATTGCAAGAAGGGTGACCTCGACTCGCATCGCAATTAATTGATAAAGTTTACCAGTTGCATGCCCATGGTTGGTGGTTCTCACCGGCTTCCCCCACCACTAAAACTGGTCGCCATGATATAGCTGAAATATTGTTGAAAGTGGTGTTAAAACATCAAAAATCAATCAAATCTATAATATCTAAGCAATAGATTTGTATACAGATATTTTCCCCTGCAGATTCCATCACAAAGCCTCATTGCTCCACTACAAAGGGTGAAGAAGACCATTAGCTGTCAATATCAAAGCCGATGTTTTGGATACTGACCAACAAACAAAATACATTGTCTGTGTGCTTCAAAACAAACAGTTATGGCTTAGGACAAAAATTCGGAAAAATGAAGTGAATAATGACATAACATTTTAATTTGGATGTATTTTTTTATTGATTGCCTAGATTCAGTAGCTATTTTGTGTCCTTTAGTCTATGTTGCAACAAAGAGGAACTGTTCACTCTTCTGGAGTGCTTGTGGTTTGGTTGTGTTTCCCTGGGTCTGTATTGCTTATGTTAGGATAGTTAATTTTTCTAAACAAAACATCTCTGTCAAGTATAGTTATTAGTTTTATGTCTTTCAACTACAAATGATGGAAGATGTGAGAATCAATAACTGAATACCAATTTAAGAATTTCAGTGTGAACAATTAGCAATGTGAGCTGGTGTTGTTTTTTCTCTCATCTGAACTCATCAATAAATACCTGCATAATTGCAAAATATATCAGCTGTATAAGAAATAAAGTTAATTTAGTTTAACAACTTTATTATAACAAATTTTCAACAATCAATAAAAAATATACAAAAAAAATCAATTATAAGGTTCATTTGATAACAAAATATTGCATTAATCTGTCATATAAAAAATAATCAAAATATACAAACAATTTGTCATTAGGATGTTAATGTAATAATGAAATTTACTTCATTAATCTCATTTGATACAAATAAAGTGACTCTGACTTCAAACAAAACAATAAAAAAATCATCTTGAGTAAGGAAACATCAACTCATTTCCAAATATAAAAAAATATGAAAGAACAGTTCATTATATCACATTAAAGATAATTTAAACAATACATTTAAAGACTGATTGGCATCTTTTTTAAAACATGTAACAATACCTTTTCTTGGCAATAAATACAAAAATAAGATTAAACATGTAACAATGCCTTTTCTTGGCAATAAATACAAAAATAAGAATTTAAATCACATCATAACAATAATAAATATGATCCCTGAGTTTTTTTAATGTAAATAAAACATGTAACAAATTACATAAAACATTTAAAAACTGATTGTTACAATGCCCCATTTCATTATGGGTGACTAGTTCCTATGTCATATGTAAATAATTTGCTATATCAGGTGAAACAAAAATAGAAAGGCTGATTGTCATAATTAACAGTATCTGTCTGATTTAATTTATTGTAAATGACTAGCAAATGTGGCCTACAAATTTCCAAATGTTTAAAATATTTCTGTGCTCTTGCACTAATCAAAATTGATTAATAATGCAACATTTATTCCCGCTAAAACTCTCTGAGTATTCAAAATTTACATAAAAAAGAAAAACCACCTTGAATAATGTATGATAATCTCCACATAAGCAAACATACTAGGAAAGGAATTAAATGGAATGCATGTGTGTCCTGTTACAATAAATATTAGTTAACATGATATCAAAGTTTTTTTGTTTTTTTTTATCAGTTCACATAACAGGCATATCCATAAAACATTTATCTTTTTCTAGGTCTTAAATTGTACCGCCTCCGAGTATTAGGTTGTCTATGCTTAAGGTTTTGTTGAATGATAGGTATTTCCTGTTGATGCTGTGCTTGCACTTGATGTTGTCCTTGCTGATCACCCAATATAATATGATGCAGATCGTGCTGTAGTATATTTGGTAGGATGATTTGGTAATTTCCAATTCTATTTAGAATGTAAGCTTTAAAGAAACATAAAAATATAATGTAAATATATAGATTGATGATACACTGTCTATTAGCATGCAACCTATTTATTTTACATTAGTCTTGCATTGGTGATTAAAAGAATCCCCCCATGTTGGTTTCTTGATCAAATACTACATGTTCATCCCGATCATTCATGTCTCCATGATCATTTTGAAAACCACCTACTGCTGAAGACAATTCCAACATGGTTTTCTTTGGTCTATAGGATAAACAACAACCACAATACTTTTGCATACATCCCAAAATACATCTTCTACCTTTGGTTGATCCTTTCATCAAATAAATTACAGTTGTTAATCCAGATATAACGGAGATAACTAAAAAAATAATAAAAAAAAAGGTTGATGAATGTGTTGTATTTCATGGTGGAAAAATTAGAAAAAACAGGGGGGTCAAAAGCTCACAAAAAAATGTCTATGTACACTATATAAATGTGTATCCCCTGCCTATCAAAGTGGAAAGTATAATGTCATATAGGTACATGTATAAATGCAACAGCCTTGTATTATTGTGTCTCTACACTTACAGAATGAAGATATTGTGATCTACATGTACTGATGGTTTAAAAAAAATTGTGACATATCAATGAGAACGATGGATCTTCAACAAATATAATTTTATATGCATGTATATCTATGATTCCTGTGTTCATATGTGTTTAACTGTAAATGTTACAAATATTCATGATTTATAAATAAAACAATAAATTTTGATTCATATTTGTCATGATAATATGATGAAATAATTTTAAGGAACTTACGAATTACTGCTCCTAACAGCACTTTTAAATTATCTGCCAACTGCCACCATTCAATGTTGGTAGATTCCCCTGTTGGTGTGCTGTGGCAGTATTGGTCAGTAGTCATCTTGTCATCAGTGGCTGATGTCTCACTGTGTAGGTTCTGATCAGTCTGTTGGACATTGGTTACTGATTTCCTGGTTGGTATGTTGTTGCGAGTTTGATCAGTGACTGATTCTCCACTTGATACATGTATATACTGATCAGTAACTGGTTCCCTTGTTGGAGTAGATAAGCTATGATGAACAGCATCTGTTGGAGTTGATAAGCTATGTTGAACAGCATCTGTCAGCTTATTTTGTGGTGTGCCACGTGTTGCTATCATAACTGTGGTTAAAATGTCATACTGCAATTTAAATTGAATTTCATTAAATAAAACAAAAATAGGTCAAATTCATTTTAAGTATGTTTGCTGTTCATGTTTTGAATTTTTTTTGTCGGATATGCATCCTGGGTTCTTTATGCCTTAAATTTTTTGCTCACTCGGCAACATCCATACGAACATTTTGCAGACGGAAGGATGAACAAACGACCGGACACACGGACAGACAGACATGTATGAGTTATTAATGTCAGCGACGTAATTCATTGAGCCACCCAGGCCCCCTGAATTTTGATGATGTTTATGAACATTTAAACATTAATTTAAAAAACAAAACAAAAACATTTTAATACTGCAAATGTAAGCATAATACATTTGACAAATTGTTAATGAATCCACTTTTGAAATGAGGTAAACACTGCAATTGTGAGTAATAAAACATTGCGAAATTACATTTTTCAGATTCCCTATGCTATGAAATTCATACTGAGAATGTATATGAGGACTTGCATACCATTAAGGAGCACCTGGATACATCGAATTATCCTACAGACCATTCACTGTTTACAAATGCTTACAAAAAGGTGCCTGGGAAATTTAAGGACGAACTTGCAGGTACATTTTACGTATTTTTCACAATTGTTTGTAATATTTGTACATAGGGAGGAGGGTCTACTGTGAATGGTTTGGTCATTACAACAATTTCTATGTGATTTATACGTTAGAAATTTGTAAAATTTTGTGTGAATTTCTTTTAAATTCTCTCCGCGTCTTTTTCTCTGTTGGGGTTTCTTGGAAGTGGGGAAATAAACATTTTTTTTTAAATGTTATCTGGGAATACCTCTAGATTTATCCTATGTACATTCGGATTTCTCTTGAATCATCATACAAATAATATTAATCAAATTAAATTGATGAATAACATCGTAAAACCTAAAAATATGCAATAACTAGCCGTATTATAGATTAAAATGAAAATATATCACATAATTACTTTCCATGTGACACGAATGATTTGTTGCCGTAGCATAGATTTACCGTACATTGTAATAAATTATCACAAGATCACATGTGCGTTTCTCCTTCCCCGATATGCAAATTTCAAATGATACCTTTTATTCTTTCACATAGAAGAGTTCTTTAGTTACCGTAAATGATCTAATTACCACGATATTTTTACAGGGGTTCCCATTAAAGAATTCGTTGGTTTGCGACCGAAAATGTAGTTTATTGTATGATACAACAGAAGAAATGGATGATGGATGCAAAGTGAAAAGGGCAAACGAAAAGAAAATCGCGAAAGGGATTGCGAAGAGTGAAATCGAAAAAACATTGAGACATGAACAGTATAAGGAGTGCTTGTTTAACGAAACTGTAACAATTAATTCAATGAATGCGATCCGAAGTAATAACCACGAACTTTACATGGATACTATTGTGAAAAATGGACTATGTAGTTTCGATGACAAACGTTGCTGGAAAAATCTTGAAGAAAGTTATGCATTCGGACATTATAAAATAAATGAATTGTAACTTGTATATATTGTATTAGGTGAAATAAAATTATACGTTGAAATGAATATTATTTATTTTACTGAATGCACATCTGGTGTACACATATAAACAAGGTCAGAACAATTTCCCTATCATTAACCAAGTACTCAAATTGAAGAAAAAATACACTTATAGATTTGATACAGAAGAAAAAAAAACAATTTGGTTGACTGTTTAAATCTAAAGGGGTGTAAAAAGTTCATGATAGAAATCTGTCACGGTAGTAGTGGTTGCAGATTCCTGAGGTTCTGTTGTTGGAGTTATATTCTCATATTCACGGTCATCCATCTTAACTTTTTTAATTGGTTCAGGATAGGTATCCCTGCTCGCTGGTCTTTTGGTTTGATTATAGCTCTCTTGGAATGGGATCCTATCGGCGGCTACTGTAATATATGGTCTGGATGGCGGTGGTGGTACAAATGCAACGTATGGGTGGCAACTTCCCTCAGCCACTGGTGGAGTTGGTGGTCTTCGGACTATACCCCCGACTGTTAAAAACAAACAAAAAAACCTTTAGCCTTTGTCGAATCCGCAATGATTTGATATGATTTTTGGTGTTTAACGCCACTTTCAACAATATTTCAGTTATATCGTGAAGACCAGTTTTAATGGTGGAGGAAGCCAGAGAACCACCGACCATGGACAAGCAACTGGTAAACTTTATCACATGCAGTCACGAGTCGAGCGCACCCTTTTTGTAATGTACAAAGCCGGGGACGAACACACGCCGTATTGGTGATAGGCTTGTATGAGTTACTAGAGTCAGCGACCTACCTCATTGCCTGAGCCACCCAGGCCCCCGCAATGATTTGATAATTCATTGCTCTTAGATTAAAATACTAGAAATCGGAAAATTAATAAAATATTCTCGTTAGGTTAAGAGCAAGTGGATACCAGAGGGAGCATAAAAGACTTACCTCAGTGAAACATTGTTTCAGAGAATCTAAGCCAGTGCGTAGACTTAGCAACTGGTCCACCTCATCCAAGCCGAGTCCTATTCTATCTGATCTCCCCGGTCTATTGTCATAAATATCCACATAAAAAAACCCACTCTCGAGGTTTTTTCTAAAAACTATAGCCTTCTGACCACCAAATTTTGTCCTGAACTCCATTTCCCCCCTTGCATTAGTTCTTTGCTGAAACACGACGTTTTCTTGTGCCATTTTTAATGCAAAGATGAAGAAATTTGATAAAAATGTTTAGTTTTATACTAGCAAGAGACGCCCCTAAACTTTCACTATTAT
>MJUT01060772.1:929692-941295 GCA_002080005.1 Gigantidas platifrons
TGAACACCGGAAAAGAGCAAAGACTACAAAACTGATACCTACGCTGGAAAATAAGACCAATTATATAGTCCATTATAGAAATCTTCAATTGTATACGGAATTGGGAATGAAAGTCACAAAAGTACATCAAATCTTAGAATTCCACCAATCACCTTGGTTAGCCAGTTACATTTCATTTAATACGATAAAGCGACAACAAGCCAAGAATGATTTCGAGAAAAAATTCTTTAAATTGATGAACAACTCGGTGTTTGGTAAGACGATGGAGAACCTCAGGAAAAGAGTTGAGATAAAGTTAGTCAACTGTGAAGCCAATCTCAGGAAGCAAGTGGCTAAACCCTCTTTTGAAAGATTTAAGATTTTTAATCCAGACTTGGTGGGAGTTGAGAATAAGAAGGTCAATCTCTTATTGAACAAACCAGTTTACGTGGGAGCTACCATATTGGAATTATCTAAGATAGTCATTCATGTATGAATTTCATTACAAAGTGATGAAACCTAAATACGGTGACAATATCAATCTACTCTTTACCGATACAGATAGCTTGATGTATGAAATCTTTACAGAAGATGTCTATGATGATATGAAACAGATTATAAACTATTTCGATACTTCCAATTATCCACAGGACAATCCTCTGCACTCCACAACATTAAAGAAAGTACCTGGCAAGTTTAAAGACGAGTTGGCAGGTAAATATCGTAATCATTTAACAAACAAATAAAAAAAAAATTGCTCCACCACTTTGATTTATGCTTTTTTTTTCCCTCATTAATTCAAAAGGATTTTGGTTGTCTATTTGCAGGTACTCCCATCACAGAACTAGTAGCCGTTCGTCCAAAGATGTATTCCTACCAATTTAATATACACAATGATGATGGTATTTGTGTAGAAAAAGAAAAGAGGACAGCCAAAGGAATCGCTCGATGTGCCATCGAAAAACAACTTCGACATTCACATTATAAAAAGTGTTTATTTGAAAATAAAGTGACAATGAATGATATGGATTTAATTCGAAGTGAAAGTCACGTTCTATATATGAATAATGTTCGAAAGACTGGATTGTCTAATTTCGATGATAAACGTTTTTGGAAAAATTCAATAAACAGTCTTGCCTATGGACATTTTAAAATTCCCACTGTCAATAAATGTAGTAGTGTATATTTTTGAGAGAAAAAAAAATATCATTAATAAAATGTACTATTGTTAATATGTGTTTTACAAACTAATATATAAGTCATTGGAATTGACTGAAAAACATCATGGGATCCACATTTTTCTCCTGGATTGTCTCGTGTTGTAGTTTTAGTGTCTTAGCAGGTGGTGCATCCACTGCTGAATTGTTATGTCTTTTGTTGATATCCAACACTTTAATATGTTGGGCAGTGTATGGGGGTGGAGGCATTTGTTTCTGATGATGTGGTTGTTGCACATCTTGTTGTTGTTGATGATTGGAATCCTACCATTAAAAAAAAGAAAAAGAAAAACAATTTAGTCTTGAGGAGAATTTGTTTTGTGAACTCGAATGAAATTGACTCGACATCATAAATATTTGATTTAACAATAACAAAAAAAAAACTTACCTTTTCAAATTGTGACATCGCTTTAATCAGTACATCATGCATTGTGACAAGCTCACAGAATTCATCCCATCCAAGTGAACACCGTCCACTATTCCGTGGATTATTGTTATATAAATTTACATAAAAGAATCCATTTACTCTGGTGACAACAATAGCCATGTGTCTACCAAAGTTTGTCCGCATTTCAGGATTTCCTTTCGTACTGACTTTTTTCATAAAAGCATAATTTGTTGGCTCCATTTTGATTTCAAAATTTTACTAACGCTAAAGTTTTAGCTTTGTATATAGTAGAACAATGATTTCTGTTAAAGTTCTCTTTATTTATACAATAATTTTGCTGACACTGACATATTCGAGATCAAAACTCACCACAAAGCAAAAACCAATGATAAACTCGGATAGTGTTACTAAAGGAACTAACGTCTATTTTCATTGGGTGTTTGCATTTTGCTTTGTGTGTAAATTTTGCACTGGTGGGGTGAAAACAAGATAATCATGTTGATTTATTAAAGATATGACATATCTAGTAAATCGAGATGTCTTTTCATGTATAATAGCACCACTCATATTTGAATTAAAACCTATTATATATGGGTTCAACAACCGCATAATATATCGTGTTTGGAGAGTCTGTCGACAAATTTATCTTATCTCTCCACTTTTCAGTGCGTTTCTCTATTTGATGAGGATACTTGACTTGTTAAAAAGTAATACAAGAATATTGCGTGATAAACATTCTTGATAAGAGTGCATTCACCCTCATTATGTTGTTTGTAAGATGATAATCCTACTGATTGAAAATCAAGATACCACAAAGAGTACGTGGTAATAGTAATTATTGTAACGAGTAACACGCGAGCTAACTTGATAAAAAAAAAAATCTTAATAAAAAGCTATTCACCCTCTTATTTAAAAATAGGTCACACTCGTAATATGGTAGTCCTATTGATGGAAGTTCATAACATCTCAAGCATACATTATAAATTTGCAATACCTGGGTGTATTTTATGAACAGAAAATTGAAATCAACTATACCATTCATTTCATGTTTTAAGCAGAATAAAACCTAGATTAAGCGATTCAAAACACAGAAAATAATGTAGCAGGAGCTCCTTATCCTATCAGAACACCTGAGCTCACGTAAGGTCTTTTGTATGTCTTTGTTCTTTTCTTTATTATTAGTAGAATGGTGTCTATTTTACCTTTGATTTTTGATCACGTTTTCATATCATCTAACTTGATGGAATTTGCGCAAAACAAACTTTTAAAGAGCAGCTCAGTGGCAAAAATACATAACCATTGAATATTCATAAGAAATGATGAACTCGGTTGCTTCAATGAGTTAGGGAGGTGCTATAACTGATTATTATAATTAGCCTTGTTGTTAATAAAAATGACAATACTTTTGATGTAGTGATTTCTAGCCCTGATAACTAATATACTGTAAATTGTCATGTATATCTATAAGTATTTGACATGACTTCTAAAAGGGGGGAGTGACCCTTCCTTATTTACGTGGAATTCACCATAATATTGTGTTTTTCTTCGTCTTGTGTACCCCATGTTGTCAGTTTCTCTCTATTGTCCCAGTCGTGGTCAAGCGCAATTAATGATCGTTTTTTCGTTTAAACAGGTAATGCTAGTAACGTTTTATTAAAAATAATATAATTAAATACTTTTTCGCAACTAAATGGTAACTATAAATATGACCATATTAATAAAATAATCACGATAATAACTCTTCCATGGTACGTTTATCAAATAACTACACCGACAATAACACTTATATATATAATGGTACGTTTATCAAATAACTACACCGACAATAACACTTATCAGCCAAAATCAGTTAAATGGGACCAACTGAAAAATGCATGTCCAACACCTTATCACACTCGAAACATATAATTTTAAGATGAGAATCTGGCGATAATTTTGATAATTAAAATGGCCGTATGTGTACAATTAAAATTCCAAATTTGGTGCGATTTCCCGGGAATTTTAAGTAGCCGAGATACAGCAAAAGTACAGCGTCTTTTTGTATATTTTTTCACGATATTGGATTTTTTGGTGCGTGAAGATGCATGAAAACGGTTATGATTAAATTCAAATTCAAATTATTTTATTGATATAAAATCCAGTAAAGGGATTATCATAAAAAACAATACAAAATACACAATACAAACACATAAAGCATCACAGCTGAGGAGACAAGCAGCAGTTATCTCCCATAGTACATAATGTACAAAAATGTAGCAAGCATATAATACTAATGGCTATATATTATGTTACATCCCTTTCAGGGATTTATTTCAATTATACATATTAAATACGCTGTTCACAATAATTTTACTTATATCTAAATCTTCACTACTTATAATAAAATTGAATTTTTCTGTGTTGTTCATGGCTGAAAAATGAGGAACAACTGAAATAATTTCATCAAAAAATTTATTTCTCAGTTCATCTAAGTTCTGACATGTCATGATAAAGTGATATTCATCCTCGATTTCTTGCTTACATAGTGGACAAATTCTTTGTTCAACTGGTATTTTTAAATGTCTACTTTTTTCTATATTGAGAATACTATTGCCGATTCTAATTTTGACAAAACAAGAAATTGCACTTCTATCAACATCTAGATATGAAAAATTTTCAGTTTCATACTTAAGTTTGAACTTTCTATATGTTCTTAACTTATTACCATTAACTTTATTATCATCATCAAATATTTTTAATTTCCAATAATCTATGAAATTTTGCTTTAATTTTTCTTCAATAGCATGAAGGAACCTAGCTTTAGAGAAAGTGCCCAAACATGTGAAAAACCTAGTCTGTCCAATAATAACTTAATCTTACCACAGAAGCCATCTTTTAGAATAAAATTATCACTAAATGCATTCTTTACTAAGAAAGAATCATCCATATTTAATTGTGTTTGTTCTACTGTTGTATTACTACTACTGCTGCTGGTGTTATATTTATCTACGAAGACTTTAAACTCTGGTCTTTTTAATATATCTTCCAAGTCTTTTTTGCCCTGTTCATCTGTTAAAACAAATTCCATGTTTATTTATTTTTTTTTGTTATATATAATAAAATTTAAGACAATAGCCACAGGATCAACCACTTTTTCTAAGCAAGACAAAGGAGGGAAAGAAAAAAATAATGTATTTGAAGATCAGAAAGGTTTAGTATTGGCAAGATGGAAGAAATGACCCCAAAAATTAAAGTCTGACTGAGAAGAAAAAAAATTATGTCAATCACAAGATGATCAAATACATATGCAATGTCAGGGCAGATGAATAAATTAGCTTAAAAACAATGAGGACAATGGCATAGGGTCTGCATATACACACAGCTCTTGTATATTAACTTGAAATTGACTTGATGGTAAAACTATTTATTAATTGTCAAACCAATTCTCACCAACCAAACAAGTATCCACATATTCCCAATAAATATACATCCACTTTCTAATAATTTTCTTCTTTTGCACGAGTGGGACACGTGATCATTTCGTTTGGACTGAAGACGACTAGAGGTCAACTTAAATTTTAGAAATACATGTAGGACCTGAACAGATATTCTATTTTTACCTTCATATTTATCCGTTTTAGTTATATTATAACCAACTAATTATAATGCTGTGATGTCCTGACACTAATCTCTCCAGCATTGCTCAACAAAATTAACTCTTCATCAAGTACATTTTTTACGATCCTAAGGCTTTTAATAATGTTATTCCTAATCTCGTTTTTTATGCAATGCATAGGATTATGGAGATGCTAAAGCAAAGTAGTTACAGTTTTAATGGGATAAAAGGTGTGTTTTTGACACCCACAATTGTTCGAAATTCGCATTTGAACGTTCAGTGCGCATGCGGGTTGAATGTAAAAGAAAAAGACGACCACGGATGCTGATCCGAATTATTTGTGAGTGATGACTGGTTCAAATTAATTAACGGTGTCAAGTTAGTAGGAAGTATACTAGTAGCACTGGTGACAGGTTGAGAATCAGCAGCTTGGGTACTAACAAGCTTGTTTACATTCAAATTTTCAGCATAATGCAAATCAGTTACAGTAGGTGAATTGTTACTACCATTTCCATCGTTGTGACACCATTTCAATAATATACATGTATGTAAAGAGTGATTCAAACTGACAGGCCATCAGGGAGGTGCTATAACTGATTACTATAATTAGCCTTGTTGTTAATAAAAATGACAATACTATTGATGTAGTTATGTCTAGCCCTGATAACTAATATACTATTGTATAATCTCGTCCCTCTACCTACATGTTTGTATTCTAGGGACGACCAATTATATATAGTATTATCGTATCTGTGGGGTTGCTAATCCCAACGATGTAACTACCCGCTAATATTGAACATACAATAATTACCTATCAATATTCTTATATCTTTCTCCAAGTCGTCTTCTCTGTCTCGGCTATCTATCCAGAGTGAGGCAATCTCGGGCTGGTGGACTGAGGCTTCTGGCAGGGTCACGGGGTCGAGCGCTTCAGCATCTCATTGGTCACAGGTTATCCCAACACAGTTCCTCCACTAGTGTGGAGCACACATACGTAGTTTCTGGTGGACTGAGGCTTCTGGCAGGGTCACGGGGTCGAGCGCTTCAGCATCTCATTGGTCACAGGTTATCCCAACACAGTTCCACAAGTCATAACCATAGGATTATAGACACTATCAACACCGTAGTATCCAAAACAATTTCACCCACTGGGGAAACAAATCTATCCTAATAGACTTACAAATATTCCGATCACAAAAATTGTAAATACAACTATGAAAACCCCGACCCTCACCCTAACCAGAAGCAACTCACCAAAAACAATCCAAATATCTACCTCCCTCATATAAAAAAAAAATATATGTCAATATGTCCTTCGGACATGTTCCAAAATGGCACTTAATCATGCCAGAAAATAAACATAATCCAATCGGTTGAAACACCAATATTCCCAATACAATACATATTAAATCACAACTCAAACAAAGGAAAACTCTGTTCTTGAACAACTCATTGACTTGACTAGTCAATGATTACCACTGTTAGTATCTTATATACATCAGTTAAACACAGAGAAAACCGGAAGGANAATCGTCCACTAATTCACCATAGCAACAGTCCACTCGCGACACCAACAAAAAAAAAACTTTTCCCTACCTGGGATAACCTCCCAATAATTTTACCTAAACTATTGGCCAAAATTCCAATGACTACTTAACTAGAGTCAATAAAACATATATATACAACAGTAAATTGCTCTCGTCGCCTACTCATGGACTGTTTACAACTTTTCAACTATACAATGGACTACAACAACTGAGTTAACCGGAGAAAACCAAATGTGCTCCCTGTTCAGCACATTCTGTCCCACAATTCACGTGGAACAGCTACCACCCACGCATCCCGACGGAGGGACATCAGATACCCGTCAGAACCGATACGGGTGGCCTCATCTGTGGCTAGCACAGGGTCCCGCATGCCAAAATGCTGCCGGGCTAGGGTATGTAAACCACAGATGGAGTTGGCCAGAACACCGACCCGCTGGCCGGTTCTGTAATCCCTCAGCCTGAATGGCTGAGGGTCAACTACAACACCCGATGCCACCGGAATGACATCATATTCCCTCTCCCAGTCCTCGGGCTCCTCCACGACACATTCGGGGGATCCAAAGAGAAACCAGCCGGAATCTCCCATCCCTCGACCCGACACACCTCCCTCATAGCCGCCACCTCCGCCCAGTCCACGCGGTGGCCCTCCAGGCATCATATGGTGCCCAACATACCCAAACAGGTCCCCCCTGATCCCCCAAGCACCCTCAGGATAGTCTGCAACGCAGACCCCCTGACCCTCCCGAAATCCTCCCCCGTGAGTGACAAATCCCGGAAGACCTCCGGGATATGGGCACCGAGACAATGTCCCCTCTGTCCACACCCCACCATAGGGCACCCCTGACCGGAGAGCTCCCCAGTTGTCCCCGAAACTTCTGGTGACTGGCGGTCCCCTCCGGTGTCCCTAAGAGCACCAGTGGTAGGTGGGGCCTGAGAGCCTGGGCCCTCGCCACTGACCTGGGGGGCCTCTACCCTCTGTACGGCCTTCCGACGGCGACGCTCCCGCCCCATACCGGCCTTTCCCCTTGTTCTTGCCCTAGGGCCCGGAGGATAAGCCTCCTGCTGAGAGCCCGGGGCCCTCGCCGGCCCTTCCTCCTCCTCAGACAGACTCGTCCCCTCATCCGACGAGGCCCCCTCCGCTGTGACGAACATCTCACTGTCGCTGTCCCGCAAGGACAGCGTCTCCACCAAATCCAGGGTTTTTAAACATCATATTTCAATTTTTGAGTCCAAAAATAATTCCACGTGGACGGGTATTCGGACAATTTATTCCCGCACAAATCAGTACAAATTATTAGATAATTACAAGGAGCATGTTGTCTGAATGTATCCATCCCAAATGCAACGTCTTTCCATAACAATTTCCTCTCGATATGATTCATTCTAATTAGATGCTGACACTTAATTATCCATGACAGCTATGATATCTGAAAAGGTTTCACCTGTTATCTCTGCTATCTTCTCTGCCACAATGTTTACTACAGAAGGAACACTAGATTTTGTGGAAGAATTGATATATGGCGCGTCAGATTCCAATACAAAATAAACTAACGGATTGTGGCTAACTATATCCTGAATTCTGGAGCTCATTCACTGTTGTTTTATGATGTTTTAACTCATTCATTAAGGATAGCGAGCGGAGAACAAAAATGGTGTAATACCAAGGACAATGTTCTTAAAAATAGCAGTGGCATAATCAAAGATTCTCTGTGATCCGGTAAAACAATGCCAATGTATAGGCTGGTTGATAGGTCAAATCTGGGTCGGTGATTCCAACATCTTGAAATGTAGAACATCATCTCCTTTACAGTGTAATGCAATAACAGCCATATGAAGTTGCTTTTCAAAATAACACTTTTTCTTCTGGAAATCATCCTTATTAGGGTTGTCTGTGGTGTCGTAGCCACATTCAGCAACGGCCTTGGTCTTAGTAATCTTTAACAAATCTACAAGGTGATGGAAATCTCTATCTAACCGGCTATGACTGCGTATGAATATTTAGGATAATATTGTCGCAACAAATTATTAATGTCTATTGATTCCCTTTTTAACTTAATTGTACTTTGTCTTATGTATGAAGAAGATTTTACTATTGAAGTTTTAAGATCAGATATTATACCAGACTGACTTGGCTGAATATGCAAGTATTCATTTTCCGTTAATCTCACTAGAACTTGTTTTATTAAATATATACTATTTTCCGATCGAATTTTAAAATCTCTTGCAATATACTGCATACTAAAAATTTGATAGAACAAAAATTCAAACTAAATTTGTATGTATTGTAACATTATTGTACCAGTTTATCATGAATAAATATGTTTAAACTAGAACAAAAATTCCGGGGATGTGTATTCTCAGGATAAAATGATTGACAAGTTGACACGCCCCTTTCGTTCACTGACCATGAAATTGCGTAAAAATGATTTTCTGTGTCCGTCGGAACCCCCAACTTTTCATATTATTTGCATTAAAATATATATTTTCCTCTTTACGCACACTCTTGATGCTTAAATATACTTTTTTTCCCGTGTGTTGAAATTCGAGCACTGGTACCTTACCCCATACTATTTTTCCTGACCCTATATAAACCAGTTCATTAATCAACATTTTAAAATTATTATTTTTTAATAAAGTATGAAAAAGAAAAATCAGGGTTTCCTTTTACATCATCACATTTTATAGAAAAAAAAACTAAATTCTATTTAAAAAGTAAACAACATTTTTGTTATGTAATGTTTGTTGACAAGTGGCGGGAGTTGTACTGATTAGTGAAAATGATGTGTAAAACAGGAATCCTGATCTTATGTTGCTTCGTGGTTTTTGTAAAAGGGTCAACGTTTAGTATAAACCAGCATACATGTACCACACGAGAGAACAGAATAACATTTGTAATAGAGACATTGGTTTGTTCATACAGGGGGCCTGGTTTGTATGTGTATGATGGGCCCACGTCAGTTAAAAGAATAGAGTTTGATAGAATGACAGCACAGAGCCATGTTAGAATCCCAACAAAATATGAAAACATAAAGGAAATAGAGATAATGATGGGCCCCACATCATGTGAAATATTTTCATCACCACCACACGTCACAGTGAAAATCGAGGGCATACCTTGTGTAAGTAAACTGAAGTTATCTGAGGTGCACAAAATGTACAGTTCCAACCCCTGGAACCCTCCTCTGGATCCGCCTATGCTATCAATATGTAGTATAATCAAGCAATGGAACAATGCTTTTATTATTGTTCTTCATTTTAATGTCACCATGAGGTCTTCAACAATGTGCAATGACCCATACCTCATACAAGAGTAATACAAGGGTTGGACGGCCTTTCGACTGCTTATACCCCATCAACAACACTAGGGTGAAAAAAACTGTAAAGTATGTGAAACCAAAAGGAGTCTAAAGAATCAGTAGCGTTATAGAGTTTTGATGTATGGAGAGTATCGATATTTAAAAAAAATAAATAAAAAATAACTTATCTCAGACAATAAACAATACATTTATTAAATATGGTAATTTCCACATAAATAGGGTATATACATGATTTTAAAAGTCTATGATAGATTATACTTTGTATAATTCATACAACTATTATATTTTTTACAAACATGACATAAAAAGTAAGGGGTCGACGTTGAAATAAGAGACATGTATTGTGAAATGTTTATATTTTTACAGCAGTTACCCCCCACTGGTCAGTCAACTGAAGGAAAAAAAATGCAGACTACAAAACTACAATCAACTGAAGGGGAAAAAATGCAGACTACAAAACTACAATCAACTGAAGGAAAAAAAATGCAGACTACAAAACTACAGTCAACATTGAAGTCATCTACTCCATTAAGTTCTCAGAAGATGCACACCACAACGTTTGATTCCTCAACTCCAAGTTTTGCTGCTACCACTACTGATGAGACTAGTTCTGATTCTCATCCTCCTCCAGCTGTAAGTTCAACAGCTTCCCCTCTGGGTCTACATAGTTCTTTTGAACTTGAAGTACTACTGTTTTCATCTGAATCCTTCAAAATTTATTAAAACAGAAAAACTGTTATTTATATGATAAACCTAGTTAACATTATTGTCCATTGTTTAATATACTAACTTTTAGAATTTGAATATTAAGTGTTTTTATATGCATAAAATTTATGTTGTATGTGTGCTTTCTTCTTTATTGATACATGAAAGGATGTGGAGTAAATGTATATGAAACAAAATTGCATTCCATTTTGAAGTCACCATGACACCTTTTACAATGAAAACTTTCTCATAAGTCAATGTCATGATTTGCTTAAATAGGTATAGATTTAAGAATGCATTGTCATATTATAGTCTTTTACACTTATCATGTTAATGGTTTATGATTTCATTCTTAATGATGTGCTACCATTGTATTGATAGTATAAGGCGTTAAAACACATCCATTACCCATGATAAAAAAAATATTTTATTATAATTATTCTTGTATGTATTTTTCAGGATGTCGAAACCACACCTTGGATTGTGACAACTGCAGTGTTAATTACAGGTAAAGACAATGTTATCATTATCATAGCTAAAATAATTCTGTTCAGCATATCATTTTTATCTATTTTGTTTTTGATTGCTTTATGTTATTACATATTTCGCAAAAATAAACATCAATATCGACCATATGTAAAATTAAATAATGTTGAAATGGAAATGAATACATTTCATTCATAAGACTTCTTTCTTTGCTTTTACAGCTTTGGTTGTTTTGACCATTTGTTTTCTACTAATTAAAATAAGACGAAAAAGAAGTGGCAATAGTGGTAGGGGCTTTGAGGAGGGAGTAATGATGCAACAAATTCCTACATCCCGCCATATGAAAATGATTTAGCTTCTGATACAAAT
>MJUT01060772.1:963725-974438 GCA_002080005.1 Gigantidas platifrons
AATTTTGAAAAAGAAACAGTTAATGTCAAATCCACAATTCCATCCACGTCGGACAACAGACAGCCGGTCGGAAACATCAATGACTCCACCAGTACTATGCACACATCACACGTCAAACATCAAACTATAATACAGGACCTTGAACAAAATAAGGACTACTAAATATCTTAATGACTAGCATAAATACATATTAACTAAACAAATTCACATAATGCATCATCATAACTATAATGTATAATAACTACACATTAATATTTCAAATTATCTATACAATCTATAATTGTGTAATGTGCGTCAGGTCGATATAATTGTTTATAATGTATCGTACATTATACGGTATACTACAAGCCTGATTTCACTTATTCATAAACATTGTTATATTCAAATAAGTGTATCGGATATTTCAAATGTTTTGTTTATAACGTTGATTATAATTATCGTCTGCTATGCATCGAGTGTGTAGTAATATTTAGGATACAATAATTACAAATCTATCGTTGTCGTTCACCGTGTGAAAATCAATAATTAAAATATACTGTTGACGGTTTTATTGTGTGACAATAATTTACATTTATGTACGTCTGCCTACAAACGTGCATTTATCTAATAAAATATTCGCTACATGGTGCGATGATTTCTACATCATCAAATGTCCTTTTTAAAATGTCTATACGAAAACCACTAAATGTTTGTGGTGTGAAATTGTACATTATATACTGAACTAATGTTATAATTTACAAACATTTCTCAAAATTGTATAAATAAAATACCCCCTATACAGAATATGGATGTCACAATTTAACCATAAAATAACTAATAAGTTTTACTTACCTTGAACAAGACAAGACAACGACCATACACACTCCACAGTAACTTTACAACGTATGGTGAATAAATCCCAAAAAACGACACCTTAAATACCCCTAACCTTCCCAAGAAGTCCTTGGAACATGATATGTACTTTTAGGAGTTATGAAACAAATAAAAGTACAACAAGCCTTTTTGATCTATTGTATTGATGTTTACTACGATTCCGAATAGAGTATGAGAAAAATCAATACTTAAGTCCTCTAAACTCCTGCCCACAATATCACAATCAGACCAAACTAAAAATCCAATCTAAACTCCATACAAACACCTACATAAACATGCACCCAGTCTATTACCACTAGATTTTCGTTCCATGATCTATTATACCTTGAATAATAGAGTTTTACGGTTACACTATATCAAATATATATTTAAAATTAAAATAACATTTTACACAACTATTTACTACTGTACAAAAACTGTAAACTGACTATTTTCCTAACACCGACTCAAATAATCAGCACCTACATTATCACGACCCTTAATAGCTTCAATTCTAAAACGGTAAGGTTGTATTAACAAAGACCATCTCATAAGTCTCGAATTTGCTAACTTTGAACGCTGAAGATACATCAGTGGACGATGATCCGTCTCCAATACAAATTATCTACCATACAAATATTTTTCAAATTTTTGTAATGCCCAAACGATACCAAGACATTCTTTTTCAATCACTGAATAATTCTTTTCAGTCTTAGATAGCTTACGACTAGCATACATTACTGGTAATCGTACACCATCCTCATCTTGTAACAGTACCGCACCCAAACCAACGTCAGATGCGTCAGTCTGTGCCAGGAAACTAGAATCGAAGTTGGGTAATTTCAGTACTGGGCTACTAACCAATGCTGAATTTAACTTAGTAAAAGCCTGTTGTTAATTTGAACTCCATTTAGCATGATTTGGTAACCCTTTCTTGGTTAAATCAGTTAAAGGACTTGCTATGGCAGCAAAGTCGGGAACACATTTCCGGTAGAAATTAGCCAAACCCAGAATACTTCTTACTTGCTTCTTAGTCTCTGGTCGTTGTGCTTCTCGTATAGCATCCACTTTATCTGAGCCAGGTAATAAACGACCTTGACCAATAGTATGACTCAAACAATCAAGTTGATGGTAACCAATAAAGCACTTGGATGGTTTAGCTGTCAAATTAGCCTCAGCTAATCTACGTAGAACATTCTCTAGAACTATTAGATGATATGAAAAGGTATCTGTATTGATAATTATGTCATCGACAAAATTATCGACATTCTGTAAATTTTTTAACACTTTTCGCATTAAACGCGAGAAACTCGCACTACTGTTAATTGTCCCAAACGGCATCACAGAAAACTGAAACAAACCTTTAGGTGATTGAAAAGCAGTAAGTGGTTTTGCTGATGACGTCAGAGGAATTTGCCAATAGCCTTTGGTTAAATCAATTTTTGAGCAAAACTTAAAATTGGAGATTTTGGCAAATGTGTCCTCAATGTTGGGCATCGGTTCAGCATCAAAGACTGTAATCCTATTCAGTGCTCTAAAATCTATACAACATCGATTTGTATTATCCTTTTTTTTTACTATCACGAATTGGGATGAATAAGGACTATTTGATTCCTCAATCACATTGAGCTTTAACATTTTATCAATCTCCTTTTCCACCTCACCCACCATTGCATATGGTATAGGATATGGTTTCTGCTTAACTGGGTCTTTACTTGTAAGTTTGATATCATGTTCAAGAACATTTGTATGCCCAGGAACATCTGTCATAACATCAGTATATTTCCAAAGTAAACTTCGAACTTGTTGTACCTGACCATGTTCCAACTCTGGGTTGATGTGTACATGTTCATATGTTTCAGAACTGTTACATGTAGGTGGCACTATTAACTCACCATAACCGTCATCCTCTTCACTAATTAAACTCTCATCAATTACAGACACGGATGCACACGTACCTACTGTGTTTATATCAACTATGTCTAAATCAGTGTTGTCACTTAGTTGTCCAATGACACCGACTGAACCACGATCCCACTCCACATACAGTTTCAACATGTTTACATGGAACAATTTAAGTTTACCCTTCACACTGATCCTATAATCTAAATCACCAACGCCTTCTACTATATTATATGGACCCTTCCAATGCATCAACAATTTATTGGCCTTTGTGGGTAATAGGACTAAGACTTTTTGACCTGGTTTTAACTTCAGTTTACCGGACCTTCTATTATAAACCTTAGCTTGCTTACGTGAAGCGTGTTCTAAATTTTCCCTAACCAGTTCACATGTAGACTCTAACCTATCCCTTAAATTAATAACATATTCATAAGTAGACCTTAACTCAGGGTCAGATATTTCCTTGGATCATAATTCCTTTAATAGAGTCATGGGACCCCTTACTAACCAACCATATACCAATTCGAATGGCGAAAAAGGATAACTTTCCTATGGTACCTCCCTATAAACACACAATGCAGGGCCTAGATACCTGTCCCAATCTTTTAGACGTTCTGCACATAACCGTTTTAATACAAGTTTCAAAGTTCCGTTGAACCTTTCAACAAAACCGTTACACATGGGATGGTATGGGGTTTTCGTTAGCTGTCGTAACGAAATCAACCGACTCATTTCAGCCATTAATGCTGAAGTGAACTGGGCCCCTCGGTCTGTCAAAATCTCCCGTCGAATTCCCACTCGACAAAATACCTCAATAAGGGCTTCAGCTACCCTTTCAGTTTCAATAGACGGCAACGCCACCACCTCAGGATACCTAGTTGCATAGTCAACTAAGGTTAACACATACCTATTACCTTTGTCTGTAATAGGGACTAAAGGACCCACTATGTCTACCGCCACCCTGCGGAAAGGAGTGTCAACAATAGGCATCTTGCCTAACGGAGCCCGGATATGCCTACCCTTTGGCACAGTCCTCTGGCATATATCACAAGACCTACAAAACCTTTTTACGTCTGACGTAATCCCGGGCCAAAAGAATTCTGTCATAACTCTATTAACCGTACGTTTAGTTGCTAAATGTCCTGCCATTAATGACTCATGAGCAACTCTCATAACATCCCTCCTATATTTTTCCGGAACAACTAACTGCCGAAAATTTTTACCCTTTTCTATCTTCGGGGATTGGAACTCTCTAAATATTAAACTCTTCTTTTCGAAAAACTCGACTGTACCTCCATCAGCCTTTTCATACACTCTCCCTGCACTCACTTTCTCTCGTATTTTAATTAAAGTAGTATCCGACTGTTGCTCCCTTTTAATATCATCGACATTTATATCGGCGATACTTTTTGGCACAATTAATTTTGGATACGGTTTACTTAACTGTCTAGCTTGTTGCCTAGTTACAACATTAATCATGTAATCAGGGTCTGGGTTATTGGGCTCTCTAGCTGCATCAATATTCCCCACTATAACATCATATACAGGGTTATCCATACACCAAGCCTTTACTGTACCACTATAATAAGGGGTATAAATAGCCACACTTGCTACAGACACTCTTACTTTAGACCCGTCAGCCATCACACAATCCTGATATTCGTCAGAAATATGTTCACTATCAACTAAACTCTTTCTAACTACAACACCACTACAACCAGTATCCCTTAACACAGACACTTCCCCATCACCTAACATTCCCTTAACTACAGGCATAACAGCATGTGCCAATGGAATAGGGTTAAGTCCCTTACTATATACTATACTAGGAGTTGAGATAGATATAGATGTACAAGTAGAGTTATTGTCCTTTGAAAATTTATTTTGATCTTGTTTATTGTACCCGGATCTACTTTGTGATGTACAATTTATACTAATATGTCCCACCTTTCCACACGTGAAACACTTCCTACTATCAGAAGTTCTATTATCCTTATTTTGAAAACCCTTAACATCATTTGGTTTGCCATTTTTTGGAGACCCCCTAAAATTTGGATTTGTTTAAGAAACTACATTAGCCCTACGTGCTTCTTTATATTGATCAGCTAACATTGACATTTCTAACATATCTTTTGGAACCCTTTCCTTCAAAAACAAAACTACATCCCGATTACAAATGTGTAAAAACTGATCTCTTAACATTAAATCAACTATACCATTAAAATTCCGGTTAATACCCGACATGTCAACCCACCTATCAAAAAAACTCGCTAATCTCACAGCAAACTGTTGAAATGTTTCTCCTGATTCAGGCCTACATGATCTAAAGAGCTTTTTAAAACCATCTTCCGTTTTATCAAAACGTTTCAGCAAACACTCCTTTAACATGTTATAGGTCAATGCACTTTCTGTTGGGAGTAAAGCATAAACAGCCAATGCATTCCCCTTTAACAAAGCAATTAAATGGGTAGCCCAAATATTCTTATGCCATTTACGGGCTTCTGCATACCGTTCGAAACGTCTTAAATACGAATCAATATCGTCGGTTTTTTCCTCAAAGGGCGGTAATTTGGGACCCTGGACCTTTTCTTGAAAATCCCCATTACTAACTCCGCTTTTATTTTTAGCATCCAACATTTCTAATTGATGTTTGTGGTCAATTTGCTTAAATGTAACTTATGTTCCATTCTCAATCTTTCTTTCTCTATCTGATCTTTCTCTACATCACGCTGTAATAATCGCTCCTCTCGTAACCTATCTTGTTCATTCTTTACCAAATTCTGCAGTTCTTTACCTTCATAGTCTAAACGTTCCCCATACTCAGTCAAATCCTTAAGAACTTCCATAGCTTAAAAAAAATAAAAAAAAACGACTCCAAACTTTAAAAGAACTAAATTCGACAAAAAAAACAATGCAAAGTGAAGTAGAGTTCGGGACAATGCTACGCGAGATACCTCTTACTTATGAAACTTATAACGATTTATCTCCCCTACTTACTACATACTGAACAAAGGACTAATGACAGATCCAAATATTTAATTTGAACTTAAATATCTACAACAGCTGTGGTTGCAGCTACAAACATGATCCTGACAAACACATGTTTATAACCTTTAAATAAAAAAAAATACTGACTTTCTAGATTTTCAATTTCCCTACGTTGTTTTGTCTGTTCAAGGTCCTCCAAAATCTTACAATGCTGTAACAATAAAAAAAATACTTGAGAAAAATATCTAAGGTGTGTAGCAAGAATGCACGTTTTAAACTCGTAAATCCCACTTCTGACACCAAATGTGACTACAGAATCGCCAAGTGTGATAAGAGTCAAACGGACATCCTTGCTGATTGATATAATAATGAAATAAAATTATTATTTTTTATAAATTTTAAACATTTAATTTTAAACATAAAATACAAAAGATTATTAACATATAAACACAAACAAATTAACAAAAAAAAACAATTTTGAAAAAGAAACAGTTAATGTCAAATCCACAATTCCATCCACGTCGGACAACAGACAGCCGGTCGGCAACATCAATGACTCCACCAGTACTATGTACACATCACACGTCAAACATCAAACTATAATACAGGACCTTGAACAAAATAAGGACTACTAAATATCTTAATTACTAACATAAATACATATTAACTAAACAAATTCACATAATGCATCATCATAACTATAATGTATAATAACTACACATTAATATTTCAAATTATCTATACAATCTATAATTGTGTAATGTGCGTCAGGTCGATATAATTGTTTATAATGTATCGTACATTATACGGTATACTACACGCCTGATTTCCCCTATTCATAAACATTGTAATATTCAAATAAGTGTATCGGATATTTCAAATGTTTTGTTTATAACGTTGATTATAATTATCGTCTGCTATGCATCGAGTGTGTAGTAATATTTAGGATACAATAATTACAAATCTATCGTTGTCGTTCACCGTGTGAAAATCAATAATTAAAATATACTGTTGACGGTTTTATTGTGTGACAATAATTTATATTTATGTACGACTGCCTACAAACGTGCATTTATCTAATAAAATATTCGCTACATGGTGCGATGATTTCTACATCATCAAATGTCCTGTTTAAAATGTCTATGCGAAAACCACTAAATGTTTGTGGTGTGAAATTGTACATTATATACTGAACTAATGTTATAATTTACAAACATTTCTCAAAATTGTATAAATAAAATACCCCCTATACAGAATATGGATGTCACAATTTAACCATAAAATAACTAATAAATTTTACTTATCTTGAACAAGACAAGACAACGACCATACACACTCCACAGTAACATTACAACGTATGGTGAATAAATCCCAAAAAACGACAAGTTAAATACCCCTAACCTACCCAAGAAGTCCTTGCAACATGATATGTACTTTTGGGAGTTATGAAACCAATAAAATTACAACTAGCCTTTTTGATCTATTGTATTGATGTTTACTACGATTCCGAATAGAGTATGAGAAAAATCAATACTTAAGTCCTCTAAACTTCAAAAGACTTATTCATAACGGAAATAAACTAATTACAACTGGATAAAAAATAGTAAAAGCTAACCACCAAAACACAACAGGAAAACCTTCAAAATCTTAAGATCGTAACAAACCTCCCCATTCAAAGAAAGTAGTATACTTTCTCAAACACGATCTTAAACATAATATTGTAGACCATCTAAATAGAATGCATGAAACACTTAAAAGAAGCAGCATACCCTGGCGTCCTCAATTTCACAACAACGGTGAAATAAACCCATATGATCGCAATCATACAATTCACAACTAACTATGAATTAAATAAGAAGTCACTTATTCCGTATGTCAACAATACAGTCGTCCTACTGTATCAAAATTGGGCCGTCAAAATTGTACCGTCCTGTACAACTGCCCGCAACACGCTACATGCACCACTTTCCCTACAAAAATCTTATCTAGTAATAAACGACTCTAACAGATTATACATGCCGACATGATCATGACAGATGCCCGCAACATTCAAAAGGTCCTCCTTATCACACCATACCGACCAATTTCACGTCACTGACCTTACCCGACTAGAAGACGGGCAAGGATCATTAACAAGTCGCGTCGAAGACGACTTACTACCCAGCGGGTTCGCATCACATAGCATCCTGCCCACAATATCACAATCAGACCAAACTAAAAATCCAATCTAAACTCCATACAAATACCTACATAAACATGCACCCAGTCTATTACCACTAGATTTTCGTTCCATGATTTATTATACCTTGAATAATAGAGTTTTACGGTTACCCTATATCAAATATATATTTAAAATTAAAATAACATTTTACACAACTATTTACTACTGTACACAAACTGTAAACTGACTATTTTCCTAACACCGACTCAAATAATCAGCACCTACATTATCACGACCCTTAATAGCTTCAATTCTAAAACGGTAAGATTGTATTAACAAAGACCATCTCATAAGTCTCGAATTTGCTCACTTTGAACGCTGAAGATACATCAGTGGACGATGATCCGTCTCCAATACAAATTCTCTACCATACAAATATTTTTCAAATTTGTGTAATGCCCAAACGATACCAAGACATTCTTTTTCAATCACTGAATAATTCTTTTCAGTCTTAAATAGCCTACGACTAGCATTCATTACTGGTAATCGTACACCATCCTCATCTTGTAACAGTACCGCACCCAAACCAACGTCAGATGCGTCAGTCTGTACCAGGAAACTAGAATCGAAGTTGGGTAATTTCAGTACTGGGCTACTAACCAATGCTGACTTTAACTTAGTAAAAGCCTGTTGTTCATTTGAACTCCATTTAACATGATTGGGTAACCCCTTCTTGGTTAAATCAGTAAAAGGACTTGCTATGGCAGCAAAGTCGGGAACAAATTTCCGGTAGAAATTAGCCAAACCCAAAAAACTTCTTACTTGCTTCTTAGTCTCTGGTCGTGGTGCTTCACGTATAGCATCCACTTAATCTGGGCCAGGTAATAAACGACCTTGACCAATAGTATGACCCAAACAATCAAGTTGATGGTAACCAATAAAGCACTTGGATGGTTTAGCTGTCAAATTAGCCTCAGCTAATCTACGTAGAACATTCTCTAGAACTATTAGATGATGTGAACAGGTATCTGTATAGATAATTATGTCATCGACAAAATTATCGATATTCTGTAATTTTTTTAACACTTTTCGCATTAAACGCGAGAAACTCGCACTACTGTTAATTGTCCCAAGCGGCATCACAGAAAACTGAAACAAACCTTTAGGTGATTGAAAAGCAGTAAGTGGTTTTGCTGATGACGTCAGAGGAATTTGCCAATAGCCTTTGGTTAAATCAATTTTTGAGCAAAACTTAAAATTGGAGATTTTTGCAAATGTATCCTCAATGTTGGGCATCGGGTCAGCATCAAAGACTGTAATCCTATTCAGTGCTCTAAAATCTATACAAAATATATTTGTATTATCCTTTTTTTTTACTATCACTAATGGGGATGAATAAGGACTATTTGATTCCTCAATCACATTGAGCTTTAACATTTTATCAATCTCCTTTTCCACCTCACCCACCATTGCATATGGTATAGGATATGGTTTCTGCTTAACTGGGTCTTTACTTGTAAGTTTGATATCATGTTCAAGAACATGTGTATGCCCAGGAACATCTGTCATAACATCAGTATATTTCCAAAGTAAACTTCGAACTTGTTGTACCTGACCATGTTCCAACGCTGAGTTGATGTGTACATGTTCATATGTTTCAGAACTGTTACATGTAGGTGGCACTATTAACTCACCATAACGTCATCCTCTTCACTAATTAAACTCTCATCAATTACAGACACGGATGCACACGTACCTACTGTGCTTATATCAACTATGTCTAAATCAGTGTTGTCACTTAGTTGTCCAATGACACGGACTGAGCCACGATCTCTCTCCACATACAGTTTCAACATGTTTACATGGAACAATTTAAGTTTATCCTTCACACCGATCCTATAATCTAAATCACCAACGCCTTCTACTATATTATATGGACCCTTCCAATGCATCAACAATGTATTGGCCTTTGTGGGTAATAGGACTAAGACTTGTTGACCTGGTTTTAACTTCAGTTTACCTGACCTTCTATTATAAACCCTAGCTTGCTTACGTGAAGCGTGTTCTAAATTTTCCCTAACCAGTTCACATGTAGACTCTAACCTATCCCTTAAATTAATAACATATTCATAATTAGACCTTAACTCAGGGTCAGATATTTCCTTGGACCACAATTCCTTTAATAGAGTCATGGTACCCCTTACTGACCAACCATATACCAATTCGAATGGCGGAAAACGACAACTTTCCTGTGGTACCTCCCTATAAGCAAACAATGCAGGGCCTAGATACCTGTCCCAATCTTTTGGACGTTCTGCACATAACCGTTTTAATATAAGTTTCAAAGTTCCGTTGAACCTTTCAACCAAACCGTTACACATGGGATGGTATGGGGTTGTCGTTAGCTGTCGTAACGAAATCAACCGACTCATTTCAGCCATTAATGCTGAAGTGAACTGGGCCCCTCGGTCTGTCAAAATCTCCCGTGGAATTCCCACTCGACAAAATACCTCAATAAGGGCTTCAGCTACCCTTTCAGTTTCAATAGACGGCAACGCCACCGCCTCAGGATACCTAGTTGAATAGTCAACAAAGGTTAACACATACCTATTACCTTTGTCCAGGGTTTCCTCTGGTTTGAATTTTTTTTTAGCCAACACTTGAGCCAAAAACTAAATTTTTGAGCCACGTTAAAATATTTTGAGCCATAAATACTTCAAAAATTTGTGGCACTAAAAACGCACATAAATATTAATCATTTATTTATTTTCTTACTGCATACATGTTAAAACAATATAAGGGTACATGTA
>MJUT01060772.1:992109-1037935 GCA_002080005.1 Gigantidas platifrons
ATGTGTATTTAATATCTATTTATGGTAAATTGGCAAATTCTCTGTACCACTGTTTAAACTATGGATTTATGAGAAATAAGTAATCTTGTATAACGTTTAATTGTAAAAGGAATTATAGTTTATATAACTTCATCAACTTGGCAGCCTGGGCCAAGGTGGTAATTGTTAACAGGCAGAATAAGATAATACAGAAATAAAACAGCATTGTTTTAACTTCACATGTATATTACTGAGAAAACAAATCTCATGGACGGGACGATAATGATGTCCGCTTTGCATTTATCCAACATGCTTAGTAGGATTTCTAAAGTGTTAGCGCGCAGAAACAACAGTTCGCGTGTTAACATGTCGCTCCACTCCAGCACATTATCCTGATTCCGAGCCAAATTGTCTTTGCTCTTACTGCTTAATGATCTGTGCTGGCAGTAGAAGCAGCAAATGCAAATTCCATAGTCTTTGGTTTGGTCTGACCGGAACTCTAACTAGCGATCTACCACACTCGAGGCGATCACGCTAACCATTACAACACCGATGTTGTTTTATATGATGCATGTAGCATTGATGATATACATGTACAGGGGCCGTCGTAGTGGTGATCGTATTGTAGCTTGATTTACAACTATATGTGTAATCAGTGTTTATCACCACTAATGTTGTGAGTACGAATCCCGCTCAGACGAGGTGTATTCGATTTAGCGCTTTGTGATAAAGTTTGTCAGTGACTTGCGTCAGGTTAGTGGTTTTCTCCGCTCTTTAACTGACCGCCACGATATAGCAGAAAAATTGTTGAAGGTGGCGTCAAAACCCATACCCTTACCCTAACCATTATATCATACATGTTGCATTAATGACATTCATGTACATGATGATTTTGCCACACACCTTGCATTATTGAATATTCAAGTATCAACGCATTTCCATTTTGTTTATAATTATTTTTTATGTAGCATACTGTTTCCGTTACAAGTAACCTTTGAGTGTTTTACCTGCATCCTAGTTGTGGTAAAAATCATTTAAATAGACACACGTTCGATAAGTTTTATATAATAACGGTATGCAATATCATGCATTGTACACGGAGGTCGGTTTGTGTAGGATTAATCGGCTGCGTACTCCAAATTATAATAGCAATTATAAAATGTATTCAAAATAGTTTGTCAGTGACTTGCGACAGGTCGGTGGTTTTCTGAGAGTACTCCGGTTGCCCCCACCAATATAATTGACCGCCACGATAGAATTGAAATATAAACACCATAGCTTCTAACCAAATCAGAGCAAAATAAACAATCGTCGTAAAGAACATTTATTGTAAGATAAAACAATGTTTTGTCTGCAAATTTTCTGCATGATCAGTGTAACAGTATTAGTATTATTTATATTGGTTCAAGAATGGACAGTATTCATTAATTAAATTATCAATGTGGTACATGCATGTTGCATGCGTGATCATGCACATGCATCCTTCTGATTGATCACTCGATTAATGCTAAGAGGGGTTATTGGGTTACAGCAAGAACTAACCCACGCTATCAGTCGGCCATTTGACTCCTGACCAGAAAGTGCATGTACAAATTTTTGCTAAACTGTTAATGCTTATCCGTGAAAACCCTCCCGCATACCACCCTTCAATGAAATGTTTATCTTTTCAATTGATTGGCTATTCTGTATTATGTAATGCCACAATAAGTTTGATTGTCTATTTTATAATTGTTTAACTCTATATACATGTACTTACAATTCATTTCATTTATGTATGTTTTCATATGGTATTTTTTGTTTCGAACTTCTTACATGTATGTTGGGCACTTTTAGCTCCCACCTTTGCATCTTGTATTGTCATTTATTCAAATGGTTATGCATTGTTATGTCATATTCGTTCATGTAATTGTATTATTTTAGTGTTAGAATAAATGACCTTTCACTCAAACTTGAGTCTTTCTCGTATCCTTGGCGTCTGTCGTTTGTGTTCAACTTGCTAAGAAATTTTGGCTGACAAAAAACTATTTTAAGATTAATAAACAAAATTACACAGTATTGATTATACAAACAAACGATAATTATAATCGAATATCAAATACACATGGAACAGGGATAATATTATTGTTCCAATAATACAGAGAATAATAACAACAAAACAGTATACATAATTCTGGCATTTTATACGATCACACATGGATCACGTCATTAGATACACGAGATATAATATACAATTATAAGACGCATCGCTCAAAGGCTAAATTTATATAATACATTTCTCTGACGTCACACTATTGTTCGAACAGTAGATTATTTTTGAAGAATCTACAGTTCATTCTTTTGTTTTTGAATATATGAACTTTAATGTTTTACTGTTTTAGACTTAAAAACGTGATAGACATATTTTGGGACTTTCGGGTATCGAATAACTGCTGGGCTTTTAACTTTCATCACTTCCATCTAATCACTCGGCTACGTTTACCACACTATTATACGCTATAATTAGTATATGTGACTCTTAATAGTAAGCTTTATTAAAAAATATACCAATAATTTGCTTAAAAAAGCAATTGATCAATATATACAAGACACGATATAAGTATTTCAGATCTGGCATATTTTATGTTCAGAATTGACGAGTATGTGAACTTTTAAAATGTATTTTCGCTATGCAAAAACAATTAACGAACCGACCGCAAGTAATAACAAATCAGACAGACCACAGGTGAACATTTGGGACAATTGAAAGACCTTGACATATCTAAATATAAACGATGTTTTTCACTTTAAAGACCTTGAAATATATCTAAATATAAACGAGAATCGAAAGCACGAATGCTGATATAATTTTGTTGTTTTAGTTTTGTTAATTATTGTCGTATTAGGCTTTTTAAACATTAAAATGGTAAAAATATAAAATAAAAACACTTTTGCAGATGGAAATGTATTATGTAAGAGAATGCACTCCAACTCGTAGATTCTTAAAAATAATCAACTCGACCCTTACGAGTCTCGTTGATTATTTTTAAGAATCTACAGTTTGATTGTATTCCCTATTAAACAGAAAAAAAACATACAAAGACATGGGTAAGTATTTATTGTTTTATCAGCGTAGTTTTTTTTAATCCTTACCTGCCCCACGCCTGTTGTATATTTTATGATTACATGTCAAGGTCATCATCATTTTTGGAAAACTACGAGCAAATTTTAGAACAGTTAATTTCTCATTAAACGAAACGAACTTGTAATATATCAGTTTCAATATGATGCAATATGTATTAAACAAAATAAGTTATTAATATTTTAATTAATCATACTGTTATTTATTTTTGTGTTGTGTATGTTGGTGAAAGTTCAGAAGAGCTTGTGTTGTATTGTTAGTTTAGCATGCTATCCTATCTTATGCTTATCTTATCTTATATGCATTTATACAATAATTCATTATTCAGTAAACGTTTCAGTTAGACTCCAAATAAATTGTAGATAGAGTGGGTGAGTGAGTGATTGTTGTCTAACGGCAATTCAGCAATTTCTGAGCTATATCATGGCTAGAACAACTTAATTTTCAATGAGATGATGACGTCCGCTTTGTTCTAAACCAACACGCTGAGTTGGATTTTAATAGTGCTAGTTCACTGAAGCCACAGTCCGCAGGTAGACATGTCGCTCCACTCGGACACATTATCATGATTCCGAGCCAACCTGTCTTTGCTCTTTCTCCTTAATGCTGCGCGCATAGCGGAGAAACAACAGATACCAATTTTATAATCTTTGGTTAGACCCGACCGGGGCTTGAACCCACGATCTACCGAACTCCAGGCGAGCACGCTAACCATTACACCACCTATGAGGTAATTGAAGATAGACTCTTAGATAATACACTTTTAATTTGTAATATCATCTAAATTCATCAGTTTCACTAGGAGGGGAGGTGTGGACCCATTAAGCTGGCTTACCTATTTTTGAAGTGTATGCACCAAGCTAGGACATTGAGCGGCTATGTATCTGTGTGCATGCATATACATTTATATGCTACAATAATATACCTATTTTGCTTTGTTATAATATATGCTTCACTTTAGACAGAATAGAATTAGCTATGATATACATGTAGCATCTGTGAAGTATTGATTGTACATTTTTACACATTACATTTTAAACCAATTGGTCGTGAAATGATAGTGTCCATCCCCCCTGTTTGCTACCAACGGGAAATCACAAGAATTCATTTCATCTACCTATTAGGACATATATGACTGTCTCCCCTGAGTCACGAATATGTTATCGTGTGTGTCATGTTTTATAGGTTTTTTGTCTGTATTCTGAAAGTGTTATCTTACCTTATGTATATTGACAATACTTTCCATCTGTCTTTAACCACATCGGTGGCGTAATGAATAGCGTGTTCGCCTCGTGTTTGGGTCAAACCAAAGATGATAAAATTGGTATTTGTTGCTTCTCCGCTAAGCACACTGCAGTAAGGAGAGGGGAAAGCCTGGATGGCTCGGAATCAGGATAATTTATTCCGAGTGGAGCGACAGGTTAATCTGAGGACTGTTGTGTCAGCGTGTTGTTCTAGATCTAAGCGGACCTCATCATCATCTCATTGAAAATTAACTTGCTCTCGCCATGATATAGCTGAACAAATTATTAATTGGCGTATAATAACAATCACTCACTCCAACTGTCTTGTAAAATTCACAATTGACAAAACTGAAATATTTTTGAAAGTGGCTTTAAACACCATAACCCAACTCCCCAATATTAACATATTAAACTCTGCCTACGTCAGTCGAATCGAAAATGAGATCCCTGTGCGCACTTGCTCATCGATGGATAAAAATACCGAACACAGAGCAATCTTCCAAAGGAATATGACCAGAAAACTTCTGTAAATAGTGCCGCACAACGACTCACTCAGGCTTGTCTAACATTACGTGTTCGTTACAAACAGCCATTAACCCTATTAATTTGATTTTGATTTTAAATTATGTGAATGTTTTACGTTGTATTGAATAATGCATTAAACTTGATTCGTTTTAATATAATGTTTAATGAATATCTTATAACAAAGGTTGTGAAAACTGAGTCGAAACAGCTTTTATACGTAGGTAAAATTAATAGTGTTAATGGCTGATGGGAACACACCCATAGTAATTGTATGCAATTTCCCTTCCTTTATTGTGGTCATCTCAAAACTACACGGTATACATAATGTACTTGTGTATATAAATGTGTTTCCTATGTGATCAACTATTAACGTTTTCTTATTAGAAAAGGTTGATGGTGATGTATATTACAGTCAAAACTTTATTAAGAGGTCACCTTTGGAACATATAAAATGTTTTTTTAAGACAGGTGATCCCTTAAAAGATGTTCATTTCATATAACATTTTATATGTTAGGACACGAAAAATGTGACTTTTACATACAAGTGGCTGCTTAATAGAGGTGACGGTATGGACAAGTTTGACTGTATTATGTTGTATTATTAATTTGCGGGGTGTATTTTATTTTTGGTTTGCCTTTTGATGGTTTAAAGTCAATAGAAACATTTTTTATTTGTATAACGTGCTTTTCTCTGTTTTCTTTTTCACTTTCTGATAGAAAATTCAATAGTGTAACCATGCCTTCCATACATTGATCGTGGAGCTAACATGTATGGTGAACAATTGCCACCTTCCATTGGCTCCATTCATTATTTTCGTGTCAATGTGTTGTATGATATTATAGTATTACAACTTTATAATTACCCTAATTTGTGGACAATATTTTTTTACAGTTAGTAATCATTGGTCATTTATTGAACAATGAATCGTGTTATTTTATACAACAAAATTATCATGATACATAAAATGACAACAACACTAACACCTCTACATATAATTCAAAGTACCAACTTACTTGATGCTCACGGGTAGCATGACATGACAATGGTGTGTTGATAAATATGGCGGTATTAGTCTTCCGACCGAATAAAGAAATAACATATTTGACAAACCAAGTGTCCTCTGTTCTATAGAACTCGGGTTCAGTTCGAAATTTTACAGAATAGCAAACATTCCGCAAAACTTACTCTTGTGAAGGGATGCATGTTTGTCAATAGTCGACCTTGCTATGTTTTATATTTCATTCCCGTCCCTAATATCAACCTATGTCCAGTTAATATGTGTTTTATGATGCATAGCATTTGTGAATCCATGTAAAACCATAAACGCTGTTACGCTCTTAAAATTATGAAGGTATTCCTGTTGTGTTTTGGTGGTTAGCTTTTACTATTTTTATCCACTTGTAATTAGTTTTGAATAAGTCTTTTGAAGCTTAGAGGACTTAAGTATTGATTTTTCTCATACTCCGTTAGAAATCGTAGTAAACATTCATACAATAGATCAAAAAGGTTAGTTGTACTTTTATTGGTTTCATAACTCCTAAAAGTACATATCATGTTGCACGGACTTCTTGGGTAGGTTAGGGGTATTTAAGTTGTCGCTTTTGACGCACATTACACAATTATAGATTGCATAGATAATTTTAAATATTAATGTGTAGGTATTATACATTATAGTTACGATGATGCATTATTTGAATTTGTTTAGTTAATATGTATTTATGCTAGTCATTTTAAGATATTTAGTAGTCCTTATTTTGTTCAAGGTCTTGCATTATAGTTTGATGTTAGACGTGTGGTGTGTGCATGGTACTGGTGGAGTCATTGATGTTGCCGACCGGCTGTCTGTTGTCCGACGTGGATGGAATTGTGGATTTGACATTAACTGTTTCTTTTTCAAATTCTTTTTTTGTTAATTTGTTTATTTTTATATGTTAATAATCTTTGATATTTATGTTTAAAATTAAATGTTTAAAATAAAAAAAATAAAAATGAATTTCACTATTATATCAATCAGCAAGGATGTCCGTTTGACTCTATCACACTTGGCGATCCTGTCGTCACAAACGCATTATGCTTGAGAAATAAGGACACAATAACTTCAAGCTTTTTGGGACACAGTATGTCATCAACATCCATGAATGAGATTATTGAGGCTTCTGCAAAGATTAAGGCATTCTTGCGTGACACGCTTTGGTATTGCAATTTTGATATGCAAAACATACGTAATACTGACGCAAAAAACATTAATCGTAACCGGTGGTTTAATATAGCACATTTCGTTTGACTTGTGTTTGAAATCACTATTATCATTTTAAGAGAGAGGAATGTTTGCATGTTGATTGATTGGAATAATCTAGGTAAAGACACGTCCATATCTGACGGTATTGCTGGTATACCAAATGATATAGACATATTATGTAACAAGGAACGAGTTCGTGTTGTATATGCATTAAAATTTGAATATTGTTTACGTTTGTTTTGACATTTTCTCAATAAAATTCCAAATTGACACGAGTTGAAAGCATTTGATAGTGCTCTAATTTCATATTCAAATCGTCTAAGCTCTGATACATACATTTTCAATCTATTTTCATAATGTGTCCATTGTAACAGTGACGTTACCGCCATTTTTTTTCAAAATGAATATTTTTTGGCCTATATTCTTTTCCAATAGAGGTGGAGATAGCAAGGTTCCATCCACTGACGTTTTAAATGTCAAAATATCTACGTGTTTATGGCTGAGTGTTGCCATAGCACCCGTTATGCTATGAGTTCTTCATACATAAATTCGAATCAATTTAAACCAAAGACACACCATGTGTGCTCGTGAATGATATTATAAGAAAGCATAGTGAATCGTGCATGTGGTACATCCATATTACGTACAAAGTAATGAATGACACATCCATATGTTTTTATAATATCATGTTCTATGGTTATATCCAAACTATATCCAAGCGTATATTGTATATACTTGTCTCTGTGTATCTTATACCTGCTCATACGTTCCGGGACTGGTTTATCAACAAATTGTTTATCTACACACATTCCCATCTGAACTGTGCCTTGCTTAATAATATTGCAAACATGGCGTTGAACGCATACTGTTCTGTTCTTCTAATGACGATGTTTTGATCGTCGATACGTTATTGGCCAGTGCCTTCGTTTCCATCATTAATGCATAATTAATGCGTAATACGATGGATATTGAGGTATCTTCTTAATACTTGGTGATTGTCTGTGCTCATTATTTCTCGAGTCAGATGACAGCCACCGTATATTTGTTACTGCCAACATAATATATACACCTCGACAAAAGTAAAGGAACATCTATATCATTTTGCTAATATGTTTTGTCTTCAAATTAAATTTGTTGTTTTTTTGTTTGTTACCATACTATTCTTTCATCTATTCTTAATCGTCAGGTAAATTTTCACCTAGCGATTTAATTTTCTTTATGTATGAAAAACCGGTTTTACTATGCAATCCATCAGATTTCGTCTTGCAAGTTTCGTGCAATTAAACGTAACATATTTCTCGTGCTGTTGTTGTCGGTGTATGCCATTGATATTCACATTTTGATGATGCCCAGACGTCAGTTAACACTTGAACAGAAATGGCAAGTCATTGGCATGCGAAATACTGGATTGAGTCTGCGCAGAATTGCCGATCAGTTTGGGGTGTCACACAGTGTTATATCCAGGCTTTTGAAGCGCCATAGAGAAGCAAGGACCGTTAAAGAACGTGACCATTCTGGAAGACCACGTAAAACATCACACAGAGATGACAGAGCACTATCGCACGCAGCTCAACGTCGTCCATTTTCGACTGCACGTCAATTACGCGACAACTGTGCGATTCATGGCCATGTGAGTGTACGAACTGTTAGCCGCAGGCTCAATTGCGAACGTTTAAAAACCCGAAGACCAATTTAAAGACCTTTTGTGACTCGAAGACATCGTTATAGATTATAGAGACACAGGGCCCGGGTGGCTCCATGAGTTAGGTAGTTAGAATACCTAACAATTCATAAAAGCCTATCACTAATAAAGCGTGAGTTCGCGCCTGCTTTGTAAGTTACAAAAAAGGATGCACTTGACGCGCTGCCGCAAGTAATAAAGTTTACCAGTTACTTGCCCGTGGTCGGTGGTTCTCTCCGGGTACTCCGCCTTCTTCCACCACTAAAACGGGTCGCCATGATATAGCCGAAATATTGTTGAAAATGGCGTTAAACACCAAAAATAAAATCAAATCAATCTATGGAGCCACAATTGTGCAGACCAACTCTTGGGTCTCATGCCATACCGCTAGACATACAATTAAAGCTTGCACTGAGATATTACCTTGCACAAGGGAGTTCGATGAGAGTAATCGGTGATACAATGGGATATCATAGTTCAAGTGTCTCGAGAGCAGTACGAGATATCTCTAATGCTCTGTTTGATATATCTGGACAAAATATCACATGGCCCTCTACAGATTTTGAGAGGAGCAGAATTAAAACAGGGTTTTATGACATTGTCAATTTTCCTGGCGTTGTAGGGGACTGCACACATGATAGAAATACAGGCACCACTCTTAGACTACGAATACGCCTTTGATAATAGGAAGAGGTACTATTCTAAAAATGTACAGGGTGTGTTTGATCACACAGCTTATTTGTAATCTTAAGTTATTTAACCCCCTTTTCCGTTCAAAACCTATTCCATGAAATATATAGGTCTTCAAATCTAATTAACAGGAATGTTAACGTATAAGATATCTGACAACCAACTCCACTTTTTGTATTCCTGTGATTTAAATAATGTGATGTTATTTTAGGATTCCACTTTTATTAGAAAATACATTGTAAATTTGATTTTAAAGCAAATTAAAGTGTAAATCACCAGAAAATGAAAACTAGCCGAAACAAGATTATGCCTAGAAATTGCCATGTCTTCTGGTTAAAAAATAATCAAAATTCGTTTAAAAACGCTTTCAATTTTTTTTCTTTGAAACAATGTACCCTATATAGACGGACCGACAGTAATACATATCTTAAAATAATAGTTCTTGTTAACTATGCACTTTTTTATTGGTCTAAATATAATGCTAATAAATGGCAAGCCGCAGCTACATATAGACTTCAAAAACCAATAAAGAGGGATCAACAAATATCCTTAAGGTAGTGAATCTGTATCCCGTATTTGCAAATTTTGAACGGGTGTATATAGTTGGCTAGAAAGTGATGCAACATGCATGCATTATTTTGTTTTATAAAAGTACCTGTGTTTTTTTAATAATGAAGAATGAAAATTGATGGTATATCCATGACTAACATATTAATTTCTTGGAAAGTACAGAGAAAATGTAAAAGACTATCCCTTTCCTATTCTGATATGTCTTGAGTGCATCGGTGTAAAGTTCTATGATTTTTTTGTGTCACTTCACTTGGCGCTGGCAAAGATGGACCTTCTACCGTCTGATTGAGGCTCTTACTATTTACTTCAGTGTCCAACTTTGCCGTAGAACAGACTTTTCTCCACTTTTCCTTGATTTGCCCTACCGATCTTTTTTTTTGTCCACCCACCCTTGTATTCACAGAGTCTGTGATCTCTTTCCACACCTTTGCCTTCTCTGCATTTGTTATAACATTCGTTTGCTTTGACCTAATTATGGTTATGTTTTCTCCACAAGCTCACATAAGCAAACCAAGTCAGCCTAGGATAAATTTTCACCTACCCGTCTTTTTTGTTTTTTTGTTGAGCAAACGATTTCTGACATTTTTTTTACAAAGAATACTATGGAATTATGGGATACTATCCACTGGTTAAGCTACGTAACCATTGGTTAGTTAACCACAGCACTATCCAATGGTTGAGCAACGTAAACTTTTCCACTGGATACGGTCCCACTGGTTGCAATTTTATCCATTGGTTAGCCTAACCAATGGATAAAATTAACCAGTGTTTTGAGCAACCCAGTCCAGATAATATCAAGAACGCAATGGTGACCTGATAGGACATTACATTGGCTGTAAGAAATCACAAAAAAATCAAGAAAAATGTTAATGTAATGAATATTTAATCACAAAATCACAAATCCAGTTTTTGCAGTAAACCATGTCCATTGTAAGTATTGACCTTCACAGTTCAAAAAGCACCATACGATTGTCATTTCACTTTCACAACGTCACTTATGAATCACTTGACGACATCTATTGTTCAAAGTTCAGTACCGGTTGTAACCCCCACGTGCTTGGATGACGGCCTCAACCCTGCAAATCATCCCTCCATTTAGACGTCGGATGTTCTGTTGTGATAGCAGTTGCCATTCCCGATGCAATGCTGCTTCCAACTGACGAATGTTTTGCACAGGAGATTCCCGAGCCTGTGTACGACGGCCTAACATGTCCCAAATATGCTCTATGGGATTCAAATCCAGGCTCATTGCTGGCCAAAGAACAGAAGTCACGGCTTCGCTTTGGAGGTAGGCGGTTACTGCTCTTGAACGATGAGGCATGGCGTTGTCATCCATATACACAGGCATTGTAGCTAATGGGTGGTTGTCGAAATGGGGGACAACAACTGGTGGCAAGACGTCTCTGGTATTCTGATCACCAGTTAGGTTGCCTTGTAATGTCACTAAATCCAGCTTGCAGTCTTGAGAGATATACCCCAAACCATTACTGACCCTCCACCGGCTCTCTTCTGACCAATGGATTTTGCACCATGTCCTTAAATTCCAACCACGTCGTGCTAAGCACCATGCCAAACGTATTCGTCGATGTCAGTCTGCCAACAGTGGAAGTTTAAAGACTCTCTTTGGCTTAAGTCCCGCTGATTTCAGACGATTTCTCACTGTTCTTGTTGACAGACGTCTATTGCGCAGTCAGTGTTGTTTGAGTACGGGACTGGTTGCGAATGGCATCCGTCTAACCAAACGCTGTAATGTCCTGTCGTCATGATCATATGTTACCCGTGGTCTGCCGGATCTTGGCAAGATTGTCACATTGTTGGTGTGTGTGTGTTTTCTCACCAGTCGGCTAACTACAGTATAGTAGTAGGCCATCTGACGTACAATAGCTTTGAAGGACATCCCTCTTGTATGCATGCCGATTATTTGCAATGTTTGTGCTTCTGATATATGCCTTCGTACAATACTTACTGAGAATTAATTAAAAAAAAATTAAAACACCGGATTAAAATACCCAAATTCGAAGAGTGAACATACTGAATTTTGAGTAATGCGTGAGAGGCATGGTTCACTTGCATGACTAGTCATTATTAAACACACCTCTGTGAGCATATATTTTTAATGGAAGATTGTTCTTGTTTTAATCAACATAAATATTAGAATCTAAGCTTAGTGTAACTTATTATGTTTTAATATATCAGGGGGTGCTTAACTTTTTTCTTTGTGTATATATTATATTGATTTTAGTTTAATAATATTTTATTGAACATAAACAATAGAATTGGACAGCAAGTTATACCAACTTATATGAAGTCCTCTCCTTACAAAATATACACATGAATTAATGACAGCAAAACAAAACACAAACAATAGACATTTAAAATTTTGACACTGATAAGAAGAAAGAAAGAAGTACAAGTGAAAAAGTGAAGAAAAGAAAACAAAGAAAACAAATTGCTGACCTAGCCCTAAAATCTTTTTGATTGATTTATAAAAGTTCGAACTTTTCCAAATATTTTGGAGTTGACGTCATAACTATACTTATCGTTCCCAAAAAGCAAAGTTTCAATATTGATACTAATATCGTCGCAATTACTAAGAAGTGTTCATCTTTCGTTCAGGTATAAAGGACATTCCAGAAAATAATGTATGGCATCTTCATATTGATATAACAAAGAAGAAAATTAATTAATTAATTAATTAATTCTGATTTGTGTTTTGATATTGCTGACCTTTTAGCTTCTATGGTGCTATGTGATAGTGTTTGTCAGTGACTTGCGGCAGGTTGGTGGTTTTCAATGAATACTCCATTTTCCTCCAGTATTAAAACTGACCACGAAATAGGTGTAATAATGTTGCAAATAACGTTAAAACAATAACACTAACCCTATCCCCTCTATGGGGCTTTGGTTTTTTTTAAATCACGGATATTGTTCAGCTTTTCTTTTGACAATAGGGAGATTTGCAGATTACTTGTTTTTGAATCAATATTATAATCGGGTTATTTGTTGTTGACCTTCTTTACATTTCAAATAGGTTTTACCTTTTTCTTAGTTCCATGATCTGATGTCCGCTTCGAGTCACGATTACAAACGATGTTTGGTTAATCTTTACACTATTTCCTTTTTAGCGGGTACATGTTTTATTTACGAATAATAGAGTCAAATATATAAAAAATATATTTGTTTGTTTGCTTGATGGCGTTTAACGCCACTTCCAACAATATTTCAGTTATATCGTGGTGGTCAATCTTATTGGTGGGGGAACCGGAGGATCCGGAGAAAACCACCGATCTCTCGTAAATCACTGACAAACTTGTTAAATGTATATTTAAGCTTATCACTGTTTATCACAAGATTTGTCGTAATCGCTTGAACAGAGAACACGTGATCAATTGTCAAAATGACATGTCAAATTCATAGCCACAGAAAACACATGATTAATTGTTAACATGGCCTCTCATATTAATAGTCACAGAGAACACATAATCAATTGTTAACATGCCATCTCAAATTCATAGTCACAGAGAACACATGATCAATTGTTAACATGACATCTCAAATTCATTTCTTCTGAGAATACATGATCAATTGTTAACATGACATCTCAAATGCATAGCCACAGATAACACATGATCAATTGTTAACATGACATCTCAAATGCATAGCCACAGATAACACATGATCAATTGTTAACATGACATCTCAAATGCATAGCCACAGATAACACATGATCAATTGTTAACATGACATATCAAATTCATTTCTTCAGAAAACACATGTTCAATTGTTTATGTAATATGTCAAATTCATTTCCACAGAAAACGCACACTCATTGTATTTGTGATATGTCAAATTAATTTCCACAGAAAATGCGCAATCAATTGTTTATATGATATGTCAAATTAATTTCCACAGAAAATGCACAATCAATTGTTTATGTGATATGTCAAATTAATTTCCACTGAAAATGCACAATCACCTGTTTATATGATATGTCAAATTAATTTCAACAGGAAATACACAATCAATTGTTTATTTGATATGTCAAATTAATTTCCACAAAAATTGCACAATCAACTGTTTATGTGATATGTCTAATTAATTTCCACAAAAAATGTGCAATCAATTATTTATCTGATATGTCAAATAAATTTCCACAGAAAATGCACAATGAACTGTTCATGTGATATGTCAAATTAATTTCTACAGGAAATTCACAATCAATTGTTTTTCTGATATTTCAAATTACTTTCCATAGAAAATGCACAATCGATTGTTTTGGTGATATGTCAGATTAATTTCCAAAGAAATTACACAATCAACTGTTTATGTGATAAGTCAAATTAATTTCCACAGAAAATGCACAATCAATTGTTTATATGACATGCTACATTTATATATCCGGAGAACACATGTTTAATTGTTTACATAGAAGAGTATGTATATACCATAGGGGTAATCAGAACTCGTATATCGAAGAGGAACAGACAACACAATGGCCAAAAGAAAAAGTACAAACAACGTTCTACAAAACATACACAAAACAAAATATCAAGAGTGTGCTCCCTTAATACAACGTTATTATATGACATGATCGCTTGAAGATATATAATACAGAAAAAAACAACCACTCATAATATACATATGCAAAGCTTTGGAACGATTATTTGCTGTTCAGGGAGAGTAAGCAGAGTGCGAATATATCAAAGGGGCAATCATAATTCGCATATCGAAGAAGAACAGACAACACATTGGCCAAAAGAAAAAGTAGAAAAGGACAAACAACGATCTACAAAACATACATATAAAACTAAAGATCGAGTAACACGAACCCCGCTAAAAACCGGGGGTGAACTCAGGTGCTCTGCAAGGGTAAGCAGTTCCTGCTCCACTAGTGATACCTGTCGTGCTAATCTAGTTATAAACCCGGTGATAAGTCATGAATGAGGAAAGGACCGGGAAATCTTCACAAGTGGAACATGTCCGTGGTCATTTGTGGCACATGTATTCCATAACGGCAAACCAAGTCATGGTGGCGACCGTAAAACTGTCGAAGTGATGACTTAAACTTAACAATGAGGAACCCTTGGTTTAGTAGTTTCCTTGTTAGCAGCAACCCTCCATCAAGGAAATCCCGATAAGAATCGCAAGCTCTGGAATGTCGTATCATATAAGGGATATATACTCCATATGCAGGTGCTGCTGGATTGTTGCTACATCTAAATGGAAAGATCACAATGAGAAAATTGAAATCATCTATTTTGTCGAACAGTTTCATTTTTAACCGCCTCTCACTGTCAATGTCGAGGTGTAGGTAAATGTATGAAGCAAACCTATCTGTAAATGTTCTATCCTTATATGTAATGTATGTTATATAATTACGGCTGTTTATATTGCAATAGTGTTTTAAGCTCTTTTTTTTACAAATTGTAGTGGTGGTTATGGTGTTTAATTCAACTTTCAACAATTTTTCTGTTATTTCGTGGCAGTCAGTTTTATTGGTGGAGAATATCAGAGTAACCGCAAAAAACAAGCGACCTGTTGTATCGAGTACCACTCGCCATAAGCGGGATTTAAGCTCACAACTTTAGTGGTGATAGCCACTGATTGCATAGGTAGTTGTAAATCATACTATCATACGATCACGACAACGAAATTATTTTATATTTTCCTTCACTGCTAATACATTCATCATAATAACATTAATTTGTATTTTTGTATTTTTCAGGTATGTCTTTTTCTATGTCTGCTATTTCTTGTTCATCCTCACATTATGGATATGTTAAGAAAACCCTTTGCAAAAAATTCCAATCAGCAAGTTTTGAAATCGCAAAAGCAATACGTTAAAATACCACTATATTCGATTGATCAACCAATGGATCTTAATACTAACAAAAATAATTCTAATAATATTGAAAATGAAAAGAAACTAACATATATCTATATTGATCTTGGGGCTCGAAATGGTGGCACAATCGATTGGCACTCGAAAGCATACCCTATGCGTGCTTTGTCCATTATATGGGCATTCGAAGCAAATCCTCTCAACTATGAGCTTATGGATACGCATTGGACAAAACATAGAGATCTTGATATCCGAGTTATCAAGAAAGCTGCTTGGATTTACAATAAAGGTGTGGAATTCACGTTAGAAAATCACCCTGGTTTGTTAACAGGGGGTAGGTAGTATGCTCAATAACAATCAACCTTATCTTAAAATGCGACGAAAGTGAAAATATAATCAATATATTTGTTCTCCCTGGTTGAAGAACAACACAGCTGCAACGGATGACATTATAATAATGATCGACATAGAAGGGGTGGAATATGACATTCTAGATTAAATGTTTGTCGATGGAACTATTAATAGAGTACAAATACTAATAAATGAGTGGCACGATCGATTTATGCCAGAAAAAAACCCATTCATATTTAACACAAAAAATTAAGAAATTAAATATTCGTATTATTGAGTGGCATTGATAAACTGTCATAGTTATTAATAGATCTAGGTTAGATAAAATGATTTAATAATATTGTCATTATAACATGCATGAGTGAGTTACTCATGTTTCTGTAAAAGCTTGTGTATCATTTATTTAATTTTCATAAGGTGTATGTTTTTTTTCACCCGTTCCATAATTTGCTTCTCACGAAGAAACAATAATATTATGTCCTTTTGTGTACCTATACCGAGTGCCTGTTGAGCTTTGTAATACATATAATGCTTGTTGAATTGTTGTACGTACATAGAGTGTCTGTAGACTTTGCGTACATGGAAAAGTGCTTGCTGAATTATTCTATGTCCACAGAGTGTTTGTTCTTGCTGTGTACATGCACATAGTGTTAGTTGAATTTGTGTACGTACACATAGTGTTTGTGGATGTTGTGTACGTGCACATAGTGTTTGTTGTTGCTGTGTACGTACACAGAGTGTTTATTTATGTTGTGTACGTGCACATAGTGTTTGTTGTTGCTGTGTACGTACACATAGTGTTTGTTGATGTTGTGTACGTGCACAGAGTGTTTGTTGTTGCTGTGTACGTACATAGAGTGTTTGTTGATGTTGTGTACGTGCACATATTGTGTGTTGATGTTGTGTACATGCACATAGTGTTTGTTGAATTTGTGTACGTACACAAAGTGTTTGTTGATGCTGTGTATGTTCATATAGTGTTATTTGAATATGTCTACGTACACAGAGTGTTTGCTGATGCTGTCTACGTGCACAGCGCATTTGTTGAATTTGTGTACGTACACATAATGCTTGCTGAATTTGAGTACGTACACATATTGTTTGTTGAATTTGTGTATATATGCAGAGTGTTTGTTGACGTTGTGTACATACACGGGGTATTTGTTTATTTTGTGAACATGACAAAGTGTGTGTTTAATTTGAGTACGTACACATAATGTTTGTTGAATGTGCGTCCGTACACATAGTGTTTGTTGGATTTCTGTTGTTGTTGAATTTGTTTATGTTCACATATTATTGGTTGAATTTGTGTACGTACACATAATGTTTATTGAATTTGTGTATGTATTCAGAGTGTTTGTTGACTTTGTGTACATACACGAAGTATTTGTTTATTTTGTGAACATGACAAAGTGTGTGTTTAATTTGTGTACGTACACATAATGTGTGTTGAATTTGTGTACATACACATAATGTTTGTTGAATGTGCGTCCGTACACATATATTGTTTGTTGAATTTATGTTGTTGTTGAATTTGTGTATGTTCACATATTATTGGTTGAATTTGTGTACGTACATATAATGTTTATTGAATTTGTGTATGCATGCAGAGTGTTTGTTGACGTTCTGTATATACACGGAGTATTTGCTTATTTTGTGAACTTGACAACGTCTGTGTTTAATTTGTGTACGTAGACAGAATGTGTGTTGAATGTGTGTACAGACACAGAATGTGTGTTGAATGTGCGTCCGTACACATAGTGTTTGTTGAATTTATGTACATGACAAAGTGTTATGATTATTGTACATACACATAATGTTTATCTATGTTTTGGTACACATACAGAGTGATTGTTGATTTGTGTTGATTGTTGTAAATGAATCAAGGCATAGTAAAATAGCAAGTAAATGTAAATGACGTTTCGCATTTTCCAGACTAATTATTTAATGTACTAATTAAATATCTACGTTTTTAATAATATCGGTCTCCTTTGCGTACTCTCTAGTATTAGGAATAATGGACTCAATACGTACATAATTGATGGTTCATAATGTACTATCTAATATTGAGCAGGATGAAATTATCCCTGTGTCTGTGGGGGTATATTCTCTCTTAGGGTGTTTAAATTTTATGTGGTTATGGGCGTGTTTGTATGAGAACTATATTTTTACTTGAGAACATTTTCGGATTTGATAGCTATACTGTGAATTTTTATATGACTATGACACAATTAGGCAATGATGCTTGTGTATATTAATTATTGGTTTTGTACATAAAGCGGGTAAGATTTTTTTTATTTTCCATATTATTTGACATTCTCAATATTTCATTTTCCGATAAAATTATTTTTAAAATAGTTCCGCCTATTTTATAAGAAGAGTTTGAAGATACCAAGGGGTAATCATAATCCTTATATCGAAGAAGAACAGACAACACAAAGGCCAAAAGAATAAAAAAAAAAGTACAAAGGGACAAACAACGATCTACAAAACATACCCTAAAACCCTAAAACTAAAGTTCGAGTAGCACGAACCCCACTAAAAACCGTTGTTCTAGAACTTGTCAAGTGTTCAACAGATCAGCAATCAATCAATAAATCAAGGAAATAAATAAAAACACATACATTTAAAAAAAGAAAATTCGAAATAAAGTATTTAAAATAAATATACAAGGTAAAAACACGTGGTTTACAATTTATCACTCAAGCGTAACGATAGGAATGTACAGCAAATATTTTCTGTCTACGAGTTTCCTATGAATGTTGAACCTTTGTATGGCTATTTTTGATCCTAGAATAACCAAATTCCGTTGTAATGGTAAGTAGTCGTCATATTGTTCATTAATTTAAGCTAATGTAAACACAGTTAACTAAGTAATACATTATATAATTCGAAGTGAAAACGATTGAATCAAGCAAAATAATAATTAGTTGATATAAACTATTGCTAATAATTATTTTGACATCATATTATAGTATCGTGTTACTCGATCTTTAGTTTTAAAAAAACATTAAAACACAAGCTCTAATGAGCTTTTAAATCCGACATAAGAATATGCATATACAAACAATAAAACAAAAACAAGCACACAATATTTGTTAAAAAAAAAAAAACAAAAACAAAAAAACCACGGTCATATTAGAAATTGTCTATGAAATTATCTTCAAACTTTCTTTATTAAAAAAAAACACACGCATGTTTACAATTACCTAATGACCCTGTTATACATCAATCTCTACTCTCCATGGGTAGCAAGTTATACTTTTCCAAAATGTCTCCACCTAATTCAATTTGGAACCATCAAATCAACAACTGATTGTGGCAAATCGTCAAATACAATACAAGTACCTGTTCTCATTTTTAATATGCATAAGATGTTTACTGCTGGATTTGACTTGGTTGACCATTTTCGAATATGTGTGTCACAAATGACCACGCTATATTTCAATTGTCGTAAACATTTCCCGGTCCTTTACGTGTTTGTGACTAGATTAACCCGAAAGGTGCCACTAGTGGAGCAGGAACTGCTAACATTCCATAACACTTGAGTTCACCCTCGGTTTTTATTGGGGTTCGTGTTACTCGATTTTCAGTTTTATTTGTATGCTCTATATATCGTTGTTTGTCCTTTTTCTCTTGGCCGTTGTATTGTCGGTCCTTCGTCGATTTATAGATTTTGATTACCCCTGTGGTATTTTCAAACTCTTTCTCACCTATCTATTATCAATCAATGATTTTAAGGTATGGCCGAATGTGCCTGTCCTGAAGTAGGATCTGGACTTCCAACATTATATACAACGGTCTGTTTTGTGCTTTAGGACAAAAACAGCGATGTTCATAGAACAATAAATTGAAAAATAAAGAATACCGTGCTTGGCAGATATTTTTGTTGCTCAAAATTAGAGATTTTCCATGAACAATAGAATATCTTTCCTGAGAAAAACAGCAGATATTCACATTTCCTTGAATTATACCATACCAACTATTTTTTTTACAGGGAAAGCAACTAATTTCTAAGAACAAAATGAGAGGTTAATAGAGCTGTCATGTAAATACAAATGTAGATATGCAAATGCCCGTGAATTAGACCAAATATTTTCTTACAGAAAAATCTAATAATTTCTATGAATAAACTGAGAGATTTGAAGAGCTGTCAAAGAATAAGAATGAAACGTATAATCTCTTGGCGATCACTAAGTAGGTATTTGAACAGAGATTTTTCCTAGTATCAGATAGTTCGTGTTACCCAATCTTTAGTTTGCTGTGTATGTTTTGTAGATCGTTGTTTGTTCTTCTGTCCTATTTATTTTGGTCATTGTGTTCTCTGTTCTTCTTCGATTTACGAATTCTGATTACCTCTTTGGTATCTTCAAATACTTCGTTATGTTAAGTTGGAACTGATCGGATGCATGTTTCCTCATTTGGCATGTAGTGAAGCAACAAAGGTCCTCCATTTCTGTCTGTCTTTGGCTATCTTTTCGACACTTCCCAAGGTATTGTTCATGGTCTTCATCTCTCCTTCTACAGTACGCCTCCGCATGTTTTTCGGCATGCCACGCTTGCACTTTCCTTCTGGAGTCCAATAAAGTGTAGATCTAGTGATGGAATTTCTATATTTTCTAATCACATGCCTAATTTCCTTCTTAGTAATATTGTAGACATATTCTCTAGTTTACAGGAGCAATGATGACTTAACCACATCTTCAGAACTTGATATGTGTTGTAATACTCTTCATTCTCACACAGATGTTACTACGTCGGTGGATTAGTGTTTCAGAGGTAGGATAATGATTATAATTAGATAGTGTTTGAATGGTAAGATAACGATTTATATTATATAGTGTTTCAATTGTAAGATGACGATTATAATTAGATAGTGTTCCAGTGGTAAGATAACAATTTTAATTAGATAATGTTTGAGTGGTAAGACAACGATTTTAATTAGATAGTGTTCCAGTGGTAAGATAGTGATTTATAATAGATAATGTTCCAGTGGTAAGATAGCGATGTATTTTAGATAGTGTTCCAGTGGTAAGATCGCGATCACGATTATAATTAGAGTGTGCCCCAGTGGTAAGATACCGATTTATATTAGATAGTGTTCCATTGATAAGATAACGATTTTAGTTAGATAGTGTTCCAGTGGTAAGATAACGATTATAATTAGATAGTGTTCCAGAGGAAAGATAACGATTATAATTAGATAGTGTTCCAATGGTAATATCACGATTAGGATTATAATTAGAGAGTGTCCCAGTGGTAAGATACAGATTTATATTAGATAGTGTTCCATTGATAAGAAAATGATTGTAGTTAGATAGTGTTCCAGTGCTAAGATAACGATTATAATTAGATAGTGTTCCCGTTGTAAGAATACGATTTTGATTATAAAGTGTGCCATTGTTAAGATCACGATTATAATTAGATAATGTTCCAGTGGTAAGATGACGATGTATGCTACATATATTTAAAGTTGTAAGATAACGATTTTCCATTTAAATCATTTTTAGAACTTAAGATACTAGCATATATCTGTTTTTATCTGCATCTTGTTTACTTCACTCTGAATCACTACCCTGCGTATAAAACTCGCTACCCTTCACTCTACGACGTTCAGTTTCCCTGGTGGTGAAATATTGTTAAACTAAGACCGGCCCCGATAGTGCCAGATTTTGACCTAGAATAATGTCTTTAATTATATGTGTGATTTACAGATGTAACTTTCAATCGATATGGATGAGATAATAAGACATTCTTAAACTGTTTATAAAAAATACACATTATCATTAACATTAACTCAAACACGCATGTGAGTATTCATTTTTTGAAACGGGAAAGAAAATTAGGTAGACAAAAAACAGTTGATCATATGTAGCTGTTTAACATGTGATGATAGTGTTTGTTTGATGGTGTTTAACGCCACTTTCAACAATATTTCAGTTGTATCGTGGCGGTCAGTTTTATTGGTGGAGGAGACCGGAGAAAACCACCGACCTGTCGCAAGTCACTGACAAACTTTATCATATAATGTTGTACACCACGCCCTGATCGAGATTCAGACTCACAACATCAGTGATGATATGCAATGATTGCATAGGTAGGTGTATGTTCAACTACCATACGATCACGGCCACGACGGCTCAAATATGTGATAATAATTATAGACATTTATTAGTACCTTTAATAATGGGCAAAATGTGATTTCTGTACAAGCGTGAAATATTGCCTTCTATTACATATTGTTATGAATAAAACGTTTAAATGTGTGCGCTATAGACCCCCCTCGACACACACACACACACATGCCAGCCATGATCCACATGTTTATATGAACTTAGCATCCATTTTGCCCCTCGTTACTTAATCATTTTTAAACCACTGATTATCCCTTAATACTGCATATCTGTGCTTACATCGGGATCGTTATCGCTACAAAGGCAATATGTATGTTCTTTTCAATTGTATGATTTTCTTCCATGATAAGTTGTCCTCGTTCAATGTCAACGGATTATTGTATAACGCCAATAAAACGTGGTGAAATTTAACAATTCAACATTGTGAAATTATCATCCGCCATTTTTGTGCTATATATGGTCGATATCCTGCCTCAGGAAAAAAGGTGGTCGAATATTTAAAAACAAAAAAAACTCATAATAATGTGTATTTATCATGTAAAAGTGTTTTTTCAGGTAAAAACCAATATTTATTATTTGACACATATGCTTACAGGATATATAGGTAAATCATTATCTACTCTGACAAATGATAGGATAGAAAATGCAAAAAGGTGAGCATTTTCACATTTTATTATTTTTGTTAGGACTTTACCGTTAAAGAAAACCCTTATGGAAAATACAGATACGAGAATATGCCTGGAATAACCATTCGTCAATTTAACAATGGAATTGACCGAACAAAAATATCTAACACAGATATAATTTTAACTTGATTTAATGTTTAACGTTTCTAGAAAAGCCGTTAAACCTGTACATTTGTTAATATTGGTAAACATTGTACCTATCCCTATTCATACCTTTTATAATATTATATTTCCCCATATAGTGTCTCAATAACTGCTAACACTGCAAATATACCTCCCCGTTATTGTCACTATGACTGTTATCACTGAACATAGACCTCCCCGTTATTGTCACAATAACTGTTCACACTACATATATACCTCCCCGTTATTTTCACAATTACTGTTAGTACTGCTCATAGACCTCCCCGTTATTGTCACATTAACTGCTAACACTGTATATAGACTTCCCTGTTATTGTCACAATAACTGCTAACACTACATATAGACCTGCCTGTTATTCTCACAAATACTGTCAACACCGCATATAAGCCTCCCTTTTATTGTCACAATAACTGTTAAAACTGCATATAGACCTCCTTGGTATTTTCACAATAACTGTTAACACTGCATATAGACCTCCTCGTTACTGTCACAATAACTGTTAACACTCCTAATAGACCTCCCTCTTAGTGTCATTATTGTCACAATAACTGTTAATACTGCATATATACCTCCGCGTTATTGTAACAATAACTGTTAGAACTGCATATAGACCTCCTCGTTATTGTCATTATTGTCACAATAGCTGCTAACACTGCATGAATACATCCCCGCTATTGTCACAATGAATGTTAACACTGCATATATACCTCCTCGTTATTGTCACAATAACTGTTAACACTGCATATAGACATCCCCGCTATTGTCACAATAAATGTTAGCACTGCATATAGACCTTACCTTTATTTTCACAATAACTGTAAGCACTGCATATAGACCTCCTCGTTATTGTCACAATAACTGTTAACACTGCACATAGACCCCCCGTTATTGTTACAATGTCTGTTAACACTGCATATAGACCTCCTCGTTATTGTCATTATTGTCACAACAGCTGCTAACACTGCATGAAGACATCCCCGCTATTATCACAATGAATGTTAACACTGCATATATACCTTCCCGTTTTTTCACACTAACTGTTAACACAGCTCATAGACCTCCCCGTTATTGTCACAATAACTGATAACTCTGCATACAGACCTCCCCGTTTTTGTCACAATAACTGCTAGCACTTCATATAAATATCGTCGTTATTGTCACAATAACTGTTCACACTGCCTTTAGACCTCTCTATTTTTGTCACAATAACTGTTAACACTGCCTATAAACCCCTCTGTTATTGGCATTATTGTCACAATAACTGGAAGCACTGTATAATATTAAAATACACTTTAGAGAATACCGAAGGAGCAATGAAATTTGGACCATTAAGAGAAACTGGCAAGACAGGGTACACAAGAGGACGAAGAACAAAACAAAAACACAACACAATATGTGTTGGATACCACTTTGCTCAGACAAACGCAAATGACACAAAATAAATTAGAGCTATGTCCAGAAAATCATTTTCCGAGGTACAAGTTCTGGAATAACGTATGAGTTGTAAAATGTAAACTCCATACGCTGGTAATGCTGGAATATTGCTACTGATAAAAGTGTTAATCCTCTTTCTTTTAACAAGATCAAGTCGCCATGGTGAAATGACAAGTCGTATGGGGGAGATAGTTTACTCGACAAGCTTAGAAATTAATTGCCCCAGCGATATATGCTTTGGATTTTGGTGTATAACTCCACTTTTATTAATATTTCATCTTTATCATGGCGACCAGTTTTAGTGATGAAAGCAGCCAGAGTACCCGGAGAGAACCATCGACCATGGGCAAGCAACTGGTATAACTTTATAATCGTATGAAAATGATATAATATCCTGTAATAATTCTGCATTAATGTCCCCATTATTATTTTGTTTATATAATGACATAAAACAAACCACAACAACACGAAGTACTCATCTGGTTGGCTACACAAATAAATGGTTGACAGTACTAATAACAACACAACGAAAAATTGCTTCAGTTAACTGGACAATATAACCAAAATGAACACGAACCCTTCCTCTGGGTATCCTAAAGAGGAAATGATTGACAATATAGCCAACATAAACACGAACCGCTCTTCTGGGTATCCTCAAAAAGAAATGGTGGACAATATAGACTCATTCTCTCGGAACTGCAACAATTGCAGAAAAAAATTACCAAATATATTTGTCAAGAAAACCTAATGTATAGGTTGTCATCAGCAAAATTCATACAACAAAATTATCATGATACATAAAATGACAACAACACTAACACCTCTACATATAATTCAAAGTACCAACTTACTTGATGCTCACGGGGAACATGACATGACAATGGTGTGTTGATAAATATGGCGGTATTAGTCTTCCGACCGAATAAAGAAATAACATATCTGACAAACCAAGTGTCCTCTGTTCTATAGAACTCGGGTTCAGTTCGAAATTTTACAGAATAGCAAACATTCCGCAAAACTTACACTTGTGAAGGCATGCATGTTTGTCAATAGTCGACCTTGCTATGTCTTATAGTTCATTCCCGTCCCTAATATCAACCTATGTCCAGTTAATATGTGTTTTATGATGCATAGCATTTGTGAATCCATGTAAAACCATAAGCGCTGTTACGCTCTTAAAATTATGAAGGTATTCCTGTTGTGTTTTGGTGGTTAGCTTTTACTATTTTTATCCACTTGTAATTAGTTCATTTCCGTTTTGAATAAGTCTTTTGAAGCTCAGAGGACTTAAGTATTGATTTTTCTCATACTGCGTTCGAAATCGTAGTAAACATTCATACAATAGATCAAAAAGGCTAGTTGTACTTTTATTGATTTCATAACTCCTAAAAGTACATATCATGTTGCACGGACTTCTTGGGTAGGTTAGGGGGATTTAAGTTGTCGTATTTGACGCACATTACACAATTATAGATTGCATAGATAATTTGAAATATTAATGTGTAGCTATTATACATTATAGTTATGATGATGCATTATGTGAATTTGTTTAGTTAATATGTATTTATGCTAGTCATTTTAAGATATTTAGTAGTCCTTATCTTGTTCAAGGTCCTGCATTATAGTTTGATGTTTGACGTGTGATGTGTGCATGGTACTGGTGGAGTCATTGATGTTGCCGACCGGCTGTCTGTTGTCCGACGTGGATGGAATTGTGGATTTGACATTAACTGTTTCTTTTTCAAATTCTTTTTTTTGTTAATTTGTTTGTGTTTATATGTTAATAATCTGTTGTAGTTATGCTTAAAATTAAATGTTTAAAATAAAAAAAAAAAAAATTAATTTCACTATTATATCAACCAGCAAGGATGTCCGTTTGAATCTATCACACTTGGCGATCCTGTCGTCACATACGCATTATGCTTGAGAAATAAGGACACAATAACTTCAAGCTTTTTGGGACACAGTATGTCATCAACATCCATGAATGAGATTATTGAGGCTTCTGCAAAGATTAAGGCATTCTTGCGTGACACGCTTTGGTATTGCAATTTTGATATGCAAAACATACGTAATACTGACGCAAAAAACATTAATCGTAACCGGTGGTTTAATATAGCACATTTCGTTTGACTTGTGTTTGAAATCACTATTATCATTTCCAGAGAGAGGAATGTTTGCATGTTGATTGATTGGAATAGTCTAGGTAAAGACACGTCCATATCTGACGGTATTGCTGGTATACCAAATGATATAGACATATTATGTAACAAGGAACGAGTTCGTGTTGTATATGCATTAAAATTTGAATATTGTTTACGTTTGTTTTGATATTTTCTCAATAAAATTCCAAATTGACACGAGTTGAAAGCATTTGATTGTGCGCTAATTTCATATTCAAATCGTCTAAGCTCTGATACATACATTTTCAATCTATTTTCATAATGTGTCCATTGTAACAGTGACGTTACCGCCATTTTATTTTCAAAATGAATATTTGTTTGCCTATATTCTTTTCCAATAGAGGTGGAGATACCAAGGTTCCATCCACTGACGTTTTAAATGTCAAAATATCTACGTGTTTATGGCTGAGTGTTGCCATAGCACCCGTTATGCTATGAGTTCTTCATACATAAATTCGAATCAATTTAAACCAGAGACACACCATGTGTGCTCGTGAATGATATTATAAGAAAGCATAGTGAATCGTGCATGTGGTACATCCATATTACATGCAAAGTAATGAATGACACATCCATATGTTTTTACAATATCATGTTCTATGGTTATATCCAAACTATATCCAAGCGTATATTGTATATACTTGTCTCTGTGTATCCTATACCTGCTCATACGTTCCGGGACTGGTTTACCAACAAATTGTTTATCTACACACATTCCCATCTGAACTGTGCCTTGCTTAATAATATTGTAAACATGGCGTTGAACACATACTGTTCTGTTCTTCTAATGACGATGTTTTGATCGTCGATACGTTATTGTCCAGTGCCTTCGTTTCCATCATTAATGCATAATTAATGCGTAATACGATGGATATTGAGGTATCTTCTTAATACTTGGTGATTGTCTGTGCTCATTATTTCTCGAGTCAGATGACAGCCACCGTATATTTGTTACTGCCAACATAATATATACACCTCGACAAAAGTAAAGGAACATCTATATCATTTTGCTAATATGTTTTGTCTTAAAATTAAATTTGGTGTTTTTTTTTTTGTTACCATACTATTCTTTCATCTATTCTTAATCGACAGGTAAATTTTCACCTAGCGATTTAATCTACTTTATGTATGAAAACCGGTTTTACTATGCAACCCATCAGATTTCGTCTTGCAAGTTTCGTGCAATTAAACGTAACGTATTTATCGTGCTGTTGTTGTCGGTGTATGCCATTGATATTCACAGTTTGATGATGCCCAGACGTCAGGTAACACTTGAACAGAAATGGCAAGTCATTGGCATGCGAAATACTGGATTGAGTCTGGGCAGAATTGGCGATCAGTTTGGGGTGTCACACAGTGTTATATCCAGGCTTTTGGAGCGCCATAGAGAAGCAAGGACCGTTAAAGAACGTGACCATTCTGGAAGACCACGTAAAACATCACACAGAGATGACAGAGCACTATCGCAATCAGCTCAACGTCGTCCATTTTCGACTGCACTTCAATTACGCGACAACTGTGCGATTCATGGCCGTGTGAGTGTACGAACTGTTAGCCGCAGGCTCAATTGCGAACGTTTAAAAACCCGAAGACCAATTAAAAGACCTTTGGTGACTCGAAGACATCGTTATAGATTATAGAGACACAGGGCCCGGGTGGCTCCATGAGTTAGGTAGTTGGAATACCTAACAATTCATACAAGTCTATCACTAATACAGCGTGAGTTCGCGCCTGCTTTGTAAATTACAAAAAAGGATGCACTTGACTCGCTGCCGCAAGTAATAAAGTTTACCAGTTACTTGCCCGTGGTCGGTGGTTCTCTCCGGGTACTCCGCCTTCTTCCACCACTAAAACGGGTCGCCATGATATAGCCGAAATATTGTTGAAAATGGCGTTAAACACCAAAAATCAAATCAAATCAATCTATGGAGCCACAATTGTGCAGACCAACTCTTGGGTCTCATGCCATACCGCTAGACATACAATTAAAGCTTGCCCTGAGATATTACCTTGCACAAGGGAGTTCGATGAGAGTAATAGGTGATACAATGGGATATCATAGTTCAAATGTCTCGAGAGCAGTAAGAGATTTCTCTAATGCTCTGTGTGATATATCTGGACAAAATATCACCTGGCCCTCTACAGATTTTCAGAGGAGCAGAATTAAAACAGGGTTTTATGACATTGTCCATTTTCCTGGCGTTGTAGGGGACTGCACACATGATAGAAATGCAGGCACCACTCTTAGACTACGAATACGCCTTTGATAATAGGAAGAGGTACTATTCTAAAAATGTACAGGATGTGTTTGATCACACAGGTTATTTGTAATCTTAAGTTATTTAACCCCCTTTTCGGTTCAAAACCTATTCCATGAAATATATAGGTCTTCAAATCTAATTAACAGGAATGTTAACGTATAAGATAACTGACAACCAACTCCACTTTTTGTATTCCTGTGGTTTAAATAATGTGATGTTATTTTAGAATTCCACTTTTATTAGAAAATACATTGTAAATTTGATTTTTAAACAAATTAAAGTGTAAATCACCAGAAAATGAAAACTAGTCGAAACAAAATTATGCCTAGAAATTGCCATGCCTTCTGGTTAAAAAATAATCAAAATTCGTTTAAAAACGCCTTCAAATTATTTTCTTTGAAACCATGTACCCTATATAGAGGGACCGACAGTAATACATATCTTAAGATAAAAGTTCTTGTAAACTATGCACTTTTTTATTGGTCTAAATATAATGCTAAGAAATGGCAAGCCGCAGCTACATATAGATTTCAAAAACCAATAAAGAGGGATCAACAAATATCCTTAAAGTAGTGAATCTGTATCCCGTATTTGCAAATTTTGAACGGGTGTATATAGTTGGCTAGAAAGTGATGCAACATGCATGCATTATTTTGTTTTATAAAAGTACCTGTGTTTTTTTAATAATGGAGAATGAAAATTTATGGTATATCCATGACTAACATATTAATTTCTTGGAAAGTACAGAGAAAATGTAAAAGACTATCCCTTTCCTATTCTGATATGTCTTGAGTGCATCGGTGTAAAGTTCTATGATTTTTTGTGTCACTTCACTTGGCGCTGGCAAAGCTGGACCTTCTACCGTCTGATTGAGGCTCTTACTATTTACTTCAGCCTCCAACTTTGGCGTAGAACAGACTTTTCTCCACTTTTCCTTGATTTGCTCTACCGATCTTTTTTTTGTCCACCCACCCTTGTATTCACAGAGTCTGTGATCTCTTTCCACACCTTTGCCTTCTCTGCATTTGTTATAACATTCGTTTGCTTTGACCTAATTATGGTTATGTTTTCTTCACAAGCTCCCATAAGCAAACCAAGTCAGCCTAGGATAAATTTTCACCTACCCGTCTTTTTTGTTTTTTTGTTGAGCAAACGATTTCTGACATTTTTTTTACAAAGAATACTTTGGAATTATGGGATACTATCCACTGGTTAAACTACGTAACCACTGGTTAGTTAACCACAGCACTATCCAATGGTTGAGCAACGTAAACTTGTCCACTGCATACGGTACCACTGGTTAGCAATTGTATCCATTGGTTAGCCTAACCAATGAATACAATTAACCAGTGTTTTGAGCAACCCAGTCCAGATAATATCAAGAACGCAATGGTGACCTGATAGTACATTACATTGGCTGTAAGAAATCAAAAAAAATCAAGAAAAATGTTAATGTAATGAATATTTAATCACAATATAACAAATCCAGTTTTTGCATTAAACCATGTCCATTGTAAGTATTGACCTTCACAGTTCAAAAAGCACCATACGATTGTCATTTCACTTTCACAACGTCACTTATGAATCACTTGACGACATCTATTGTTCAAAGTTCAGTACCGGTTGTAACCCCCACGTGCTTGCATGACGGCCTCAACCCTGCGAATCATCCCTCCATTTAGACGTCGGATGTCCTCTTGTGATAGCAGTTGCCATTCCCGATACAATGCTGCTTCCAACTGACGAATGTTTTGCACAGGAGATTCCCGAGCCTGTGTACGATGGCCTAACATGTCCCAAATATGCTCTATGGGATTCAAATCCGGGCTCATTTCTGGCCAAAGAACAGAAGTCACGGCTTCGCTTTGGAGGTAGGCGGTTACTGCTCTTGAACGATGAGGCATGGCGTTGTCATCCATATACACAGGCATTGTAACTAATGGGTGGTTGTCGAAATGGGGGACAACAACTGGTGGCAAGACGTCTCTGGTATTCTGATCACCTGTTAGGTTGCCTTGTAATGTCACTAAATCCAGATTGCAGACTTGAGAGATACACCCCAAACCATTACTGACCCTCCACCGTAAGGGACAGTAGGCTGGATGTTCCTTGGGGTATAAGCTGTATTTTTGTGTCCCCAAACCCTCATCCAGCCGTCGGTTACATGAAGCAGAGACCGGCTCTCTTCTGACCAATGGATTTTGCACCATGTCCTTAAATTCCAACCACGTCGTGCTAAGCACCATGCCAAACGTATTCGTCGATGTCAGTATGCCAACAGTGGAAGCTTAAAGACTATCTTTGGCTTAAGTCCCGCTGATTTCAGACGATTTCTCACTGTTCTTGTTGACAGACGTATATTGCGCAGCCAGTGTTGTTTGAGTACGGGACTGGTTGCGAATGGCATCCGTCTAACCAAGCGCTGTATTGTCCTGTCGTCATGATCATATATTACCCGTGGTCTGCAGGATCTTGGCAAAATTTTCATATTGGTGGTGTGTGTGTGTTTTCTCACCAGTCGGCTAACTACAATATAGTAGTAGGCCATCTGACGTACAATAGCTTTGAAGGATATCCCTCTTGTATGCATGCCGATTATTTGCCATGTTTGTGCTTCTGATATATGCCTTCGTACAATACTTACTGAGAATTAATTTAAAAAAAATTAAAACACCGGATTAAAATACCCAAATTCGAAGAGTAAACATACTGAATTTTGAGTAATGCGTGGGAGGCATGGTTCACTTGCATGACTAGTCAATATTAAACACACCTCTGTGAGCATATATTTTTAATGGAAGATTGTTCTTGTTTTAATCAACATAAATATTAGAATCTAAGATTAGTGTAACTTATTATGTTTTAATATATCAGGGGGTGCTTAACTTTTTTCTTTGTGTATATATTATATTGATTTTAGTTTAATAATATTTTATTGAACATAAACAATAGAATTGGACAGCAAGTTATACCAACTTATATGAAGTCCTCTCCTTACAAAATATACACATGAATTAATGACAGCAAAACAAAACACAAACAATAGACATTTAAAATTTTGACACTGATAAGAAGAAAGAAAGAAGTACAAGTGAAAAAGTGAAGAAAAGAAAACAAAGAAAACAAATTGCTGACCTAGCCCTAATATATTTTTGATTGATATGTAAAAGTTCGAACTTTTCCAAATATTTTGGAGTTGACGTCATAACTATACTTATCGTTCCCAAAGAGCAAAGTTTCAATATTGATACTAATATCGTCGCAATTACTAAGAAGTGTTCTTCTTTCGTTCAGGTATAAAGGACATTCCAGAAAATAATGTATGGCATATTCATATTGATGTAACAAAGAAGAAAATTAATTCATTAATTAATTAATTCTGATTTGTGTTTTGATATTGCTGACCTTCGCTTCTATGGTGCTATGTGATAGTGTTTGTCAGTGACTTGCGGCAGGTTGGTGGTTTTCAATGAATACTCCATTTTCCTGCAGTATTAAAACTGACCACGAAATAGGTGTAATAATGACGTTAAAACAATAACACTAACCCTATCCCCTCTATGGGGCTTTGGTTTTTTTTTAAATCACGGATATTTTTCAGCTTTTCTTTTGACAATAGGGAGATTTGCAGATTACTTGTTTTTGAATCAATATTATAATCGGGTTATTTGTTTTTGACCTTCTTTACATTTCAAATAGGTTTTACCTTTTTCTTAGTTCCATGATCTGATGTTCGCTTCGAGTCACCATTACAAACGATGTTTGGTTAATCTTTACACTATTTCCTTTTTAGCGGGTACGTGTTTTATTTACGAATAATAGAGTCAAATATATAAAAATATATTTGTTTGTTTGCTTGATGGCGCTTAACGCCACTTCCAACAATATTTCAGTTATATCGTGGTGGTCAGTTTTATTGGTGGAGGAACCGGAGGATCCGGAGAAAACCACCGATCTCTCGTATATCACTGACAAACTTGTTAAATGTATATTTAAGCTTATCACTGTTTATCACAAGATTTGTCGTAATCGCTTGAACAGAGAACACGTGATCAATTGTCAAAATGACATATCAAATTCATAGCCACAGAAAACACATGATTAATTGTTAACATGGCCTCTCATATTCATAATCACAGAGAACACATAATCAATTGTTAACATGCCATCTCAAATTCATAGTCACAGAGAACACATGATCAATTGTTAACATGACATCTCAAATGCATAGCCACAGATAACACATGATCAATTGTTAACATGACATATCAAATTCATTTCTTCAGAGAACACATGTTCAATTGTTTATGTAATATGTCAAATTAATTTCCACTGAAAATGCACAATCAATTGTTTATTTGATATGTCAAATTAATTTCCACAGAAAACGCACACTCATTGTATTTGTGATATGTCAAATTAATTTCCACAGAAAATGCACAATCAATTGTTTATATGATATGTCAAATTAATTTCCACAGAATATGCACAATCAATTGTTTATGTGATATGTCAAATTAATTTCCACTGAAAATGCACAATCACCTGTTTATATGATCTGTCAAATTAATTTCAACAGGAAATGCACAATCAATTGTGTATTTGATATGTCAAATTAATTTCCACAAAAATTGCACAATGCACTGTTCATGTGATATGTCAAATTAATTTCCACAGGAAATTCACAATCAATTGTTTTTCTGATATTTCAAATTACTTTCCATAGAAAATGCACAATCGATTGTTTTGGTGATATGTCAGATTAATTTCCAAAGAAATTGCACAATCAACTGTTTATGTGATAAGTCAAATTAATTTCCACAGAAAATGCACAATCAATTGTTTATATGACATGCTACATTTATATATCCGGAGAACACATGTTTAATTGTTTACATCGAAGAGTATGTATATACCATAGGGGTAATCAGAACCGTATATCGAAGAGGAACAGACAACACAATGGCCAAAAGAAAAAGTACAAACAACGTTCTACAAAACATACACAAAACAAAATATCAAGAGTGTGCTCCCTTAAAACAACGTTATTATATGACATGATCGCTTGAAGATATATAATACAGAAAAAAACAACCACTCATAATATACATATGCAAAGCTATGGAACGATTATTTGCTGTTCAGGGAGAGTAAGCAGAGTGCGAATATATCAAAGGGTCAATCATAATTCGCATATCGAAGAAGAACAGACAACACATTGGCCAAAAGAAAAAATAGAAAAGAACAAACAACGATCTACAAAACATACATATAAAACTAAAGATCGAGTAACACGAACCCCGCTAAAAATCGGGGGTGAACTCAGGTGCTCTGCAAGGGTAAGCAGTTCCTGCTCCACTAGTGATACCTGTCGTGCTAATCTAGTTATAAACACGGTGATAAGTCATGAATGAGGAAATGACTGGGAAATCTTCACAAGTGGAACATGTCCGTGGTCATTTGTGGCACATGTATTCCATAACGGCAAACCAAGTCATGGTGGCGACCGTAAAACTGTCGAAGTGATGACTTCAACTTAACAATGAGGAACCCTTGGTTTAGTAGTTTCCTTGTTAGCAGCAACCCTCCATCAAGGAAATCCTGATAAGAATCGCAAGCTCTGGAATGTCGTATCATATAAAGGATATATACTCCATATGCAGGTGCTGCTGGATTGTTGCTACATCAAAATGGAAAGTTCACAATGAGAAAATTGAAATCATCAATTTTGTCGAACAGTTTCATTTTTAACCGCCTCTCACTGTCAATGTCGAGGTGTAGGTAAATGTATGAAGCAAACCTAACTGTAAATGTTCTATCCTTATATATAATTACGGCTGTTTATATTGTAGTAGTGTTTTAAGCTCTTTTTTTTACAAATTGTAGTGGTAGTTATGGTGTTTAATTCAACTTTCAAAAACATTTTCTGTTATTTCGTGGCAGTCAGTTTTATTGGTGGAGAATATCAGAGTAACCGCAAAAAACAAGCGACCTGTTGTATCGAGTACCCCTCGCCATGAGCGGGATTTAAGCTCACAACTTTAGTGGTGATAGCCACTGATTGCATAGGTAGTTGTAAATCATACTATCATACGATCACGACAACGAAATTATTTTATATTTTCCTTCACTGCTAATACATTCATCATAATAACATTAATTTGTATTTTTGTATTTTTCAGGTATGTCTTTTTCTATGTCTGCTATTTTTTGTTCATCCTCACATTATGGATATGTTAAGAAAAGCCTTTGCAAAAAATTCCAATCAGCAAGTTTTGAAATCGCAAAAGCAATACGTTAAAATACCACTATATTCGATTGATCAACCAATGGATCTTAATACTAACAAAAATAATTCTAATAATATTGAAAATGAAAAGAAACCAACATATATCTCTATTGATCTTGGGGCTCGAAATGGTGACACAATCGATTGGCACTCGAAAGCATACCCTAAGCGTGCTTTGTCCATTATATGGGCATTCGAAGCAAATCCTCTCAACTATGAGCTTATGGATACGCATTGGACAAAACATAGAGATCTTGATATCCGAGTTATCAAGAAAGCTGCTTGGATTAACAATAAAGGTGTGGAATTCACGTTAGCAAATCACCCTGGTTTGTTAACGGGAGGTAGTATGTTCAATAACAATCAACCTTATCTTAAAATGCGACGAAAGTGAAAATATAATCAATATATTTTTTCTCCCTGGTTGAAGAACAACACAGCTGCAACGGATGACATTATAATAATGATCGACATAGAAGGGGTGGAATATGACATTCTAGATTAATTTTTTGTCGATGGAACTATTAATAGAGTACAAATACTAATGAGTGGCACGATCGATTTATGCCAGAAAACAAAAACCCATTCATATTTAACACAAAAAATTAAAAAATTAAATATTCGTATTATTGAGTGGCATTGATAAACTGTCATAGTTATTAATAGATCTAGGTTAGATAAAATGATTTAATAATATTGTCATTATAACATGCATGAGTGAGTTACTCATGTTTCTGTAAAAGCTTGTGTACCATTTATTTAATTTTCATAAGGTGTATGTTTTTTTTTTTCACCCGTTCCATAATTTGCTTCTCACGAAGAAACAATAATATTATATCCTTTTTTGTACCTATACCGAGTGCCTGTTGAGCTTTGTAATACATATAATGCTTGTTGAATTGTTGTACGTACATAGAGTGTCTGTAGACTGTGCGTACATGGAAAAGTGCTTGCTGAATTTTTCTACGTCAACAGAGTGTTTGTTCTTGCTGTGTACATGCACACAGTGTTAGTTGAATTTGTGTACGTACACATAGTGTTTGTTGATGTTGTGTACGTGCACATAGTGTTTGTTGTTCCTGTGTACGTACACAGAGTGTTTGTTGATGGTGTGTACGTGAACATAGTGTTTGTTGTTGCTGTATACGTACACAGAGTGTTTGTTGACGTTGTGTACGTGCACATAGTGTTTGTTGTTGCTGTGTACGTACAGAGAGTGTTTGTTGATGTTGTGTACATGCACAGAGTGTTTGTTGAATTTGCGTACGTACACAAAGTGTGTGTTGATGCTGTGTACGTTCATATAGTGTTATTTGAATATGTGTACGTACACAGAGTGTTTGCTGATGCTGTCTACGTGCACAGAGCATTTGTTGAATTTGTGTACGTCCACATAATGCTTGCTGAATTTGAGTACGTACACATATTGTTTGTTGAATGTGCGTCCGTACACATAGTGTTTGTTGAATGTGCGTCCGTACACATATTGTTTGTTGAATGTGCGTCCGTACACATAGTGTTTGTTGGATTTCTGTTGTTGTTGAATTTGTTTATGTTCACATATTATTGGTTGAATTTGTGTACGTACACATAATGTTTATTGAATTTGTGTATGCATGCAGAGTGTTTGTTGACGTTCTGTATATACACGGAGTATTTGCTTATTTTGTGAACTTGACAAAGTCTGTGTTTAATTTGTGTACGTACATAGAATGTGTGTTGAATGTGTGTACAGACACATAATGTGGGTTGAATGTGCGTCCGTACACAAAGAGTTTGTTGAATTTATGTACATGACAAAGTGTTATGATTATTGTACATACACATACTGTTTATCTATGTTTTTGTACACATACAGAGTGATTGTTGATTTGTGTTGATTGTTGTAAATGAATCAAGGCATAGTAAAATAGCAAGTAAATGTAAATGCCGTTTCGCATTTTCCAGACTAATTATTTAATGTACTAATTAAATATCTACGTTTTTAATAATAAAGGTCTCCTTTGCGTACTCTCTAGTATTAGGAATAATGGATTCAATACGTACATAATTGATGGTTCATAATGTACTATCTAATATTGAGCAGGATGACATTCTCCCTGTGCCTGTGGGAGTATATTCTCTTTTGGGGTGTTTAAATTTTATGTGGATATGGGCGTGTTTGTATGAGAACTATATTTTTACTTGAGAAAATTTTCGGATTTGATAGCTATACTGTGATTTTTTATATGACTATGACACAATTAGGCAATGATGCTTGTGTATATTAATTATTGGTTTTGTACAAAAAGCGGGTAAGATTTTTTTTTATTTTCCATATTATTTGACATTCTCAATATTTCATTTTCCGATAAAATTATTTTCAAAATAGTTCCGCCTATTTTATAAGAAGAGTTTGAAGATACCAAGGGGTAATCATAATCCTTATATCGAAGAAGAACATACAACACAAAGGCCAAAAGAATAAAAAAAAAGTACAAAGGGACAAACAACGATCTACAAAATATACCCTAAAACCCTAAAACTAAAGATCGAGTAGCACGAACCCCACTAAAAACCGTTGTTCTAGAACTTGTCAAGTGTTCAACAGATCAGCAATAATATCCCCTTGTGCCCCTATCTATTAAACATAATAGTTATAATCAATAAATCAAAGAAATAAATAAAAACACATACATTTAAAAAAAGGAAATTCGAAATAAAGTATTTAAAATAAATATACCAGGTAAAAACACGTGGTTTACAATTTATCACTCAAGCGTGACGATAGGAATTTACAGCAAATATTTTCTGTCTACGAGTTTCCTATGAATGTTGAACCTTTGTATGGCTATTTTTGATCCCAGAATAACCAAATTCCGTTGTAATGGTAAGTAGTCGTCATATTGTTCATTAATTTAAGCAAATGTAAACACAGTTAACTAAGTAATACATTGTATAATTCGAAGTGAAAACGATTGAATCAAGCAAAATAATAATTAGTTGATATAAACTATTGCTAATAATTATTTTGACATCATATTATAGTATCATGTTACTCGATCTTTAGTTTTAAACAAACATTAAAACACAAGCTCTAATGAGCTTTTAAATCAGACATAAGAATATGCATATACAAACAATAAAACAAAAACAAGCACACAATATTTGTTAAAAAAAAAAGAAAAAAAAAAAACACGGTCATATTAAAAATTGTCTATGAAATTATCTTCAAACTTTCCTGATTAAAAAAAAACACACGCATGTTTACAATTACCAAATGACCCTGTTATACATCAATCCCTACTCTCCATGGGTAGCAAATTATACTTTTCCAAACTGTCTCCACCTAATTCAATTTGGAACCATCAAATCAGCAACTGATTGTGGCAAATCGTCAAATACAATACAAGTACCTGTTCTCATTTTTAATATGCATAAAATGTTTACTGCTGGACTTGACTTGGTTGACCATTTTCGAATATATGTGTCACAAATGACCACGGCTATATTTCAATTGTCGTAAACATTTCCCGGTCCTTTACGCATTCATGACGTATCACTGTGTTTGTGACTAGATTAACCCGAAAGGTGCCACTAGTGGAGCAGGAACTGCTAACCTTTCATAACACTTGAGTTCACCCTCGGTTTTTATTGGGGTTCGTGTTACTCGATTTTCAGTATTATTTGTATGCTCTATATATCGTTGTTTGTCCTTTTTCTCTTGGCCGTTGTATTGTCGGTCCTTCGTCGATTTATAGATTTTGATTACCCCTGTGGTATTTTCAAACTCTTTCTCACCTATCTATAATCAATCAATGATTTTAAGGTATGGCCGAATGTGCCTGTCCTGAAGTAGGATCTGGACTTCCAACATTATATACAACGGTCTGTTTTATGCATTAGGACAAAAAGAGCGATGTTCATAGAACAATAAATTGAAAAATAAAGAATACCGTGCTTGGCAGATATTTTTTTTGCTCAAAATTAGAGATTGTCCATGAACAATAGAATATCTTTCCTGAGAAAAACAGCAGATATTCACATTTCCTTGAATTATACCATACCAACTATTTTTTTTACAGGGAAAGCAACTAATTTCTAAGAACAAAATGAGAGGTTAATAGAGCTGTCATATAAATACAAATGTAGATATGCAAATGCCCGTGAATTAGACCAAATATTTTCTTACAGAAAAATCAATAATTTCTATGAATACACTGAGAGATTTGAAGAGCTGTCAAAGAATAAGAATGAAACGTATAATCTCTTGGCGATCACTAAGTAGGTATTTGAACAGAGATTTTTCCTAGTATCAGATAGTTCGTGTTACTCAATCTTTAGTTTGCTGTGTATGTTTTGTAGATCGTTGTTTGTCCTTCTGTCCTATTTAGTTTGGTCATTGTGTTCTCTGTTCTTCTTCGATTTACGAATTCTGATTACCTCTTTGGTATCTTCAAATACTTCGTAATGTTAAGTTGGAACTGATCGGATGCATGTTTCCTCATTTGGCATGTAGTGAAGCAACAAAGGTCCTCCATTTCTGTCTGTCTTTGGCTATCTTTTCGACACTTCCCAAGGTATTGTTCATGGTCTTCATCTCTCCTTCTACAGTACGCCTCCGCATGTTTTTCGGCGTGCCACGCTTGCACTTTCCTTCTGGAGTCCAATAAAGTGTAGCCCTAGAGATGGAATTTCTATATTTTCTAATCACATGCCTAATTTCCTTCTTAGTAATATTGTAGCCATATTCTCCAGTTTACAGGAGCAATGATGACTTAACGACATCTTCAGAACTTGATATGTGTTGTAATACTCTTCATTCTCACACAGATGCTACTACGTCGATGGATTAGTGTTTCAGAGGTAGGATAATGATTATAATTAGATAGTGTTCGAATGGTAAGATAACGATTTATATTATATAGTGTTCCAATTGTAAGATGACGATTATAATTAGATAGTGTTCCAGTGGTTATATAACGATTTTAATTAGATAATGTTTGAGTGGTAAGATAACGATTTTAATTAGATAGTGTTCCAGTGGTAAGATAGTGATTTATAATAGATAATGTTCCAGTGGTAAGATAGCGATGTATATTAGATAGTGTTCCAGTGGTAAGATCGCGATCACGATTATAATTAGAGTGTGCCCCAGTGGTAAGATACCGATTTATATTAGATAGTGTTCCATTGATAAGATAACGAGAATAATTAGATAGTGTTCCAGTGGTAAGATAACGATTATAATTAGATAGTGTTCCAGTGGTAATATTACGATCAGGATTATAATTAGAGAGTGTCCCAGTGGTAAGATACATATTTATATTAGATAGTGTTCCATTGATAAGAAAATGATTGTAGTTAGATAGTGTTCCAGTGATAAGATAACGATTATAATTAGATAGTGTTCCAGTTGTAAGAATACGATTTTGATTATAAAGTGTGCCATTGGTAAGATCACGATTATAATTAGATAATGTTCCAGTGGTAAGATAACGATGTATGCTAGATATATTTAAAGTTGTAAGATAACGATTTTCCATTTAAATCATTTTTAGAACTTAAGATACTAGCATATATCTGTTTTTATCTGCATCTTGTTTACTTCACTCTGAATCACTACCCTGCGTATAAAACTCGCTACCCTTCACTCTACGACGTTCAGTTTCCCTGGTTGTGAAATATTGTTAAACTAAGACCGGCCCCGATAGTGCCAGATTTTGACCTAGAATAATGTCTTTAATTATATGTGTGATTTACAGATGTAACTTTCAATCTATATGGATGGGATAATAAGACATTCTTAAACTGTTTATAAAAAATACACATTATCATTAACATTAACTCAAACACGCATGTGAGTATTCATTTTTTGAAACGGGAAAGAAAATTAGGTAGACAAAAAACAGTTGATCATATGTAGCTGTTTAACATGTGATGATAGTGTTTGTATGGTGGTGTTTAACGCCACTTTCAACAATATTTCAGTTGTATCGTGGCGGTCAGTTTTATTGGTGGAGGAGACCAGAGAAAACCACCGACCTGTCGCAAGTCACTGACAAACTTTATCATATAATGTTGTACACCACGCCCTGGTCGAGATTCAGACTCACAACATCAGTGATGATAGGCAATGATTTCATAGGTAGGTGTATATTCAACTACCATACGATCACGGCCACGACGGCTCAAATATGTGATAATAATTATAGACATTTATTAGTACCTTTAATAACGGGCAAAATGTGATTTCTGTACAAGCGTGAAATATTGCCTTCTATTACATAGTGTTATGAATAAAACGTTTAAATGTGTGCGCTATAGACCCCCCTCGACACACACATGCCAGCCATGGATCCACATGTTTATATGAACTTAGCATCCATTTTGCCCCTCGTTACTTAATCATTTCTACACCACTGATTATCCCTTAATACTGCATATCTGTGCTTACATCGGGATCGTTATCGTTACAAAGGCAATATGTATGTTCTTTTCAATTGTATGATTTTCTTCCATGATAAGTTGTCCTCGTTCAATGTCAACGGATTATTGTATAACGCCAATAAAACGTGGTGAAATTTAACAATTCAAGATTGTGAAATGATCATCCGCCATTGTTGTGCTATATATGGTCGATATCCTGCCTCAGGAAAAAAGGTGGTCGAATATTTATAAAAAAAATAATAATAATAATGTGTATTTATCATGTAAAAGTGTTTTTTCAGGTAAAACCCAATATTTATTATTTGACACATATGCTTACAGGATATATAGGTAAATCATTATCTACCCTGACAATGATTGGATAGAAAATGCAAAAAGGTGAGCATTTTCATATTTTATTATTTTTGTTAGGACGTTACCGTTAAAGAAAACCCTTATGGAAAATAAGGCTACGAGAATATGCCTGGAATGACCATTCGTCAAATTAACAATGGAATTGACCGAACAAAAATATCTAACACAGATATAATTTAAAGTTGATTTAATGTTTAACGTTTCTAGAAAAGCCGTTAAACCTGTACATTTGTTAATATTGGTAAAAATGTTACCTATCCCTATTCATACCTTTTATAATATTATATTTCCCCATATAGTGTCTCAATAACTGCTAACACTACAAATAGACCTCCCCGTTATTGTCACTATGACTATTAACACTGAACATAGACCTCCCCGTTATTGTCACAATAACTGTTCACACTACATATATACCTCCCCGTTATTTTCACAATTACTGTTAGTACTGCTCATAGACCTCCCCGTTATTGTCACATTAACTGCTAACACTGTATATAGACTTCCCTGTTATTGTCACAATAACTGCTAACACTACATATAGACCTGCCCGTTATTCTCACAATAACTGTCAACACTACATATAAGCCTCCCTTGTATTGTCACAATAACTGTTAAAACTGCATATAGACCTCCTTGTTATTTTCACAATAACTGTTAACACTGCATATAGACCTCCTCGTTACTGTCACAATAACTGTTAACACTCCTAATAGACCTCCCTCTTAGTGTCATTATTGTCACAATAACTGTTAATACTGCATATATACCTCCGCGTTATTGTAACAATAACTGTTAGAACTGCATATAGACCTCCGCGTTATTGTCACAATAACTGTTAACACTGCATATAGACCTCCTCGTTATTGTCATTATTGTCACAATAGCTGCTAACACTGCATGAAGACATCCCCGCTAGTGTCACAATAACTGTTAACACTGCATATAGACATCCCCGCTATTGTCACAATAAATGTTAGCACTGCATATAGACCTTACCTTTATTTTCACAATAACAGTTAGCACTGCATATAGACCTCCTCGTTATCGTCACAATAACTGTTAACACTGCACATAGACCCCCCGTTATTGTTACAATGTCTGTTAACACTGCATATAGACCTCCACGTTATCGTCAGAATAAATGTTAACACTGCATATATACCTTCCCGTTTTTGTCACACTAACTGTTAACACAGCTCATAGACCTCTCCGTTATTGTCACAATAACTGATAACTCTGCATACAGACTTCCCCGTTTTTGTCACAATAACGGCTAGCACTTCATATAAATATCGTCGTTATTGTCAAAATAACTGTTCACACTGCCTTTAGACCTCTCCATTTTTGTCACAATAACTGTTAACACTGCCTATTAACCCCTCTGTTATTGCCATTATTGTCACAATAACTGGAAGCACTGTATAATATTAAAATACACTTTAGAGAATACCGAAGGAGCAATCAAATATGGACCATTAAGAGAAACTGGCAAGACAGGGTACACAAGAGGAAGAAGAACAAAACAAAAACACAACAAAATATGTGTTGGATACCACTTTGCTCAGACAAACGCAAATGACACAAAATAAATTAGAGCTATGTCCAGAAAATCATTTTCCGAGGTTCAAGTTCTGGAATAACGTATGAGTTGTAAAATGTAAACTCCATACGCTGGTAATGCTGGAATATTGCTACTGATAAAAGTGTTAATCCTCTTTCTTTTAACAAGATCAAGTCGCCATGGTGAAATGACAAGTCGTATGGGGGAGATAGTTTACTCGACAAGCTTAGAAATTAATTGCCCCAGCGATATATGCTTTGGTTTTTGGTGTTTAACTCCACTTTTAGTAATATTTCATCTTTATCATGGCGACCAGTTTTAGTGATGAAAGCAGCCAGAGTACCCGGAGAGAACCATCGACAATGGGCAAGCAACTGGTATAACTTTATAATCGTATGAAAATGATATAATATCCTGTAATAATTCTGCATTAATGTCCCCATTATTATTTTGTTTATATAATGACATAAAACAAACCACAACAACACGAAGTACTCATCTGGTTAGCTACACAAATAAATGGTTGACAGTACTAATAACAACACAACGAAAAATTGCTTCAGTTAACTGGACAATATAACCAACATGAACATGAACCCTTCCTCTGGGTATCCTAAAGAGGAAATGATTGACCATATAGCCAACATAAACACGAACCGCTCCTCTGTGTATCCTCAAATAGAAATGGTGGACAATATAGACTCATTCTCTCGGAACTGCAACAATTGCAGAAACAAATTACCCAAATATATTTGTCAAGAAAACCGAATGTATAGGTTGTCATCAGGAAACTGACCATACTGGCCATTAAATCCCAATTTTTTTTCAACGTTTGATGGTATTTTCATAATAATATGTATCAACAACGAACCACCTATGCAATGATTTCTAAGTAAATTTAAAAATATATCAACATTTATTTATTTGTTCTGGTTGAATATAAAATTTAGTATATGCATTTGAATGTTGGGGAAAATATGACTAGAAGTGATCCACAAGAAAAATATGCCAAGGTTCCAACGCTGAAGCGCTGATTTTGTTTCAAAAATAGGTTTCAATAATATGAGTAGAACAAGAAAATGTTAATTTTTAAAATGCTGTAACCTTTGATTTGCCTTATAATTACAACCTGATAATATATTAAATAAATAAGTAGCTATCTAAACCTTGTAATATATCTTTATTTACCAGGCAAGACACCAAATCTTTAAATTAAAGAACAAATATATGAACGTATGTATCAATTTTGTCCGGTAAATTCAAAAGAATTGTCCCGTATATTACAATTTTGTAAAATGTAATACTACTTTGTACTTCAGGAAAAACAAAAACAAAACAAACGTGGTCTTAGAGGAATGTTGATGTTTTACTGATTAAAAGGAAACAGACAAGATGATGGTCTCTCTCGGTCCACAACATTAATAAAATCAAATTCATAAAATCGTCTAAAAAAGTAAATATTTACTGGAAACATCCTCGTTTCGCGAAAAAAATTAAACAATTTAAAAAAAAAAAAAAAAAACGGAATACGGCAAAATAACTATTTGAACACTATTATAACAGTCAACTAGAGTGTAGATCGTCCTCAATAGTGAAAACGACTTGTCCCGTACTGTTGTATGTTTCTATAAACTCTATGACATCATCAGAACACGGCACAGTCGACCTCCTTTTCTAGTGGCTATTGGGTGCCTGATTTTGCGAAATTATATATTTGCTGTTAATCCATAACGTGTCCTGTTTGTTTGGCCAACGAAATCTGTTAACAACCTTGCCGCTCTCAACCATAAAGTCAATAAGTAGAGTCTTATCACTGACGTCGTCCTCTAAACCTTTTTCGATGTAGCTTTTTTTTTCTTTTTTAATATCTTTAATGTAATCTTTACATTTGTTAGTGGTAAAACATAAGTACCAGTACCTTATCCTGGCATCGTTAATATTAGTAACATGTCATAGAAATATAGTGTTAGTCGTGTTAGTACAATACAATTAAATTTATCAATGAAAATGAATACGGATTTTGAGAGTCATTTCATTAATACATAAGTGTTTCTAATTTAGTCTTGTTTGTTTACTTCCTTTTTACTTTCGTTTTTGACCCACGTGTT
>MJUT01060772.1:1048796-1068311 GCA_002080005.1 Gigantidas platifrons
CCTTCCGGATCACCTGGGTTCACCCCCGGTTTTAATTCGGGTTCGTATTACTCGATCTTTAGATTTAAATGTATGTTTTGTAGATAGTTGTTTGGTTTTTTTGTACTCTTTTGGGCTATTGTGTTGTCTGTACTTGGATATACGGATTATGATTACCACATTCGTATGCTCAAACTCTTCATAGAGGGAATACTATCTCATGATTCGACCGTATCATTATAGTGAAAAACAAAAACTATTCTACATTGTCGGAACATTCACAAACTAAATTACAAAAACCGTAGAAAGCGGCAACATCCCTAAGAAAAACATACATGACCGTTTAGTTTCCTGGCTTGATACAGACATTTCAATAAAACATATAACCTAAAAAATATTGCCGCTTTTGGATACCTATGGGACACATGATCCCGTGAAGCTGCGATATTTAGCAAGTTGTAGTCTTTTTTTACGGTTCATTAATTGTTTGTCTCTCACCTCTGTGAGGTATTTCATATAACATGCTTCCCGAGTTGAATGTACTCGACAATCATACACGTAAGTCATGCATGTATATATATATATATATATATATATAACAAGAGCATGCAGATAGAAAAATTGATTGATTTTTGATTTTTGGTGTTTTAACGTCACTTCCAGCAATATTTCAGCTATATCATGGCGATTAGTTTTAGAAGTCGGAGTATACCACCGATCATGGGTAAGCAACTGGTAAACTTTATCACACAAACGAATGAAAAAAAAAATACTCAATGAGGTATTAAAAGAAACTTGTACAACAGTTGGATCGTCATTCATCTTTATCAAAGCAAAAGAAAATATGAACCAAAAAAAAAAAACATTTAAAAAAATTTAGCCATAATTTTTCTTATATATATCTATATAGAAAAGCGTCCATATGTCACTAATTCTATACTACTGATATGTCATGTTAACAATTGATCACGTGTTCTCTGTGGCTTTGCCTTTGAGATGTCATGTTAACAATTGAGCATATGTTCTCTGTAGCAATGTCGTTGACAGGATAACGTAAAAGGGGTACAGACCCTGGATCGTCTACACGAAACAAACGAACGATACACGAAACAAATGCACGATACACGAATAGTATCGTGTTATTATTGGAATGACTTTTGTGCAAATTGATGTCATTAACTTCTATAATCTTATATTTTATAAGCAAGTTATATATATAAATAAATGATAAATTAGTCGGTAAAGTAATAGGATAATACAATTTATATTAAATAGTTTATATTACCAATGTGTTTAATAATTATGTTTATGATTAAATTTTATATCTCATATATTTGACTTCCAAATATAACTTTCAATTTATATAATTATACAGAATTTATATTTATTTAATTATATAGTTATACAGAATTTATATTTATTTAATTATATTTACAGAATTTATATTTATAATTATTCGGATTCTGAATTGACAATTCCAACTAGACATATGTGTATCAGTTATTTTATCGGTTAAGCTGTCCGAGAGGTGTGTGGCTTCAAAAGGTCATATAATTTTTAATTAGAATGAAATTACAAATATAAGAGTTGACATTTCACACCTGCAGTGAATGTCTTCCCCAGGTGAAACTGCCAGATGCGTTTGTTTACATACATGTAGATGATTTCTTGTTTATTTGTCCTAGAGAAAATTATAGAAAAATGCATTTATTAAATATGTTTTCCCTTATTGTAAAAAATTACTGGTACATGTTAATAAAAGAAATACATGTTTGTAGATGCAAAATTTTGCTTACACTTTAATTTAATTTGTTTAGTGATAGTAAGATTGAAATTGTAGTAATTATCTTAAAGTGGCAATCGTAGTTGACAAGTTCTTTATCGTGCATCATTCGTTTCGTGTATCGTTCGTTTCGTGTATCGTTCGTTCGTATTTCGTTTCGTGTGTTCGTCTAATTAAACTGGCGAACAATACACGAAACGAACGATAAACGAAACGAACGAACAAATTACACACACGAATCGCAAACTAAGGGAAAACGAAAAACGAACGAACGATACACGGAAATGAAACGAACGAAAAACGCAAGCGATACGAAATATCTGTTAAGTTAAACGATCCAGGGTCTGTAAGGTTTATTTCGTTTAATGCTACCTTCAATAATATTTCAGTTTTATTTGTGGAGGAAACCGTAGTGTTCGGAGTAAACCTACGACCTGCTTCAAGTCACTGGCAAACTTTATCGCACAATATTGTACACCTCGCCTGGGCGGGATTCGAACTCACAACCTTAGTGATGATAGGCGCTGATTTCGCAGGTAGCTGTAAATCTAATTACCACATGACGGCTCCTATGACATGGAAACAAAATGTTTTTTGTCATCGGAAGATTACGACAATCAAAATAATTTAATTTTTTTATTATTTTTTTATTTTTTTTGTCATTTTCATTTTTTACAGACAATACTGAACAATTACACAACAAGACAAAATATACTGGCAAATTATAAGATAACCTTATAAAAATATATATATATATATAATATACTGAACATCACATGTCGAAATCCTAATTAGATGTCGTACCAACCCTCGACCCACATACCCCCCGGGTCGGTGGCCCTTGGCGCAATATAGGGTTCTCATGTTGATACGGCATGTGACATAGATCCCGACACGTAATATTCAGCATATATTATTCAATAACATTGACCATTTTTCTTCATGTTTAATAACATTTCCTGTAATTAATACTGTATATTTTTCGACTTTTTCTCTACTTTTTAGTTTAGCCTTTAAAAGTTGAGTGGTTGGCAAATGATTGGACCATTTACAGCAATGGACAAAGTGTTTTGCAAAAAGTAATACAAAGTTGATAATCTCGTATGGAAATTCAGCCGTATTTGTATTGAATATTGTATTCTCTATATTTAATCGAATGGGTATTTCAAATATCTCTTCCAACCATCTTTCTACTTGTTACCAAAATTCTTGGACTTTAGGACAAAATAATGTTGATAAAGATAGGATATGCTTAAAAATACAAAGAACCCTTATATAAGGAAACCCAATATCATTATATAATTTGCATAGTTTTCCTACAGTGCATTTATGTGAAGAGTACAGTCTTTGGTGTATAAACATGGGTTTTTTGCAAACCTCAGACGCACCTCCATACCAAATTTTAGCTAAATTATCTAGGTCGGTATAATCCCTAGGAATGATCAATTTCAATTAGTTGCATAATTATTTTAATAAAAATCATTTTTTGGCGTCCTGTCACTGACTTCCATATTCAAATTGTACGATGTAGTATTTTTATATGATATTTGCATTAATGGCTGGGCCGTATTGTTGCAGTTTTGTACAGTATAGTCCGTAACTGAAAGGTAGCCATGACATCGCATTTGTTCGTTATTATTTTATTATATCATGTTAACATAATTAATACCAACAATTAAAAAAAACCATATTATTCAAACATATAGATATGAAAAAACATTATTTTTCTAAGGTTGTGATAAGCAACAATTAATATATCGGATAGTTTGAAATTACTTTCGTTAAATCTATGAAATAAACACTCCTGTTGCAACCGTAGGTTGAATCAAAGAAAATGAATTTTCCATCAAGAGACCATCTAGGATGTAAATCACAACGTGTAAATATAGGAACTTCGTTATGAGCACTGTATTCTGATGAGATATACTGCTTATTTCCATACAACTCTTCAACGAATAATTTCTTTTTGGAGATCGGATAAGTGTCAGTCACTATCCACTTTTCATCGGGAGATAAGCTACAATGGCCATTATTTTTGGTTGCCACTTTAATTTTTCCACCACAGTCCTGTAAATTATATTCCAAGTGCCCACATCTTCACAGTTTATTAGGAATTACCCAAAATAAGGATAAGAGCAACGCAATTAAGGCACCCTCCACAATTGTCTGGCTTCAACATCAGCCATTACAATTGCAGAAAACTCGTAATGTGTGTGTATGTGTGTTGTTGCTCTTGTTAAAAATGATATGTACTTAGAATCTTTCGACCACACCACACGGTTAACCCACCACCACCATTTGTTTGTTAACCCACCACCACCATTTGTTTGAGGTTGTTATTCTGTCGTAATGGGGTTTGTTCGTATATTCGTCATGCATTCCTTCGTTAATTATATATTCTCGAATTGCTTCATAACTAAATAACAATTCAGCATGTTTTGTATTTAAATCGACTAGCCAAATACCGTCACCACTTGGAACTTTTCAATATTACTGTACTTGACAGAATAACCATAGCCACGCCTTACGTTATTGATACGGGCAAGCGATACCGAGATTGATTTACACTTCGTAAGAGCATAAACCGGAGTTGAATACATTGTTTTTTCGCCAAACAATGAATGGACAACTGTATTGAAACAATCATCACGAACATTATATATGATATGTGTTTCATTTATCCATTCCATCATACAACCTTGCTAAAGATTCCATGCAGCTGTCTCTCCTATTTTGTCTCCCGTTGTCTCCTGATGACATCCAACCAACTTCCAGAATATCGTTCGCTGTAGTTTCTCTGTTATAAAATAGAATGTTTTCTACCAAAACACGCGTTTGACCATTTTAATATATTGTCTCTTTCTTGTCATAATATCCATACATATAACTGCTTACTGGAGTTAATCTATTCTCAACGATATTTCCTATTCGAATTGGCTTTAGCATTCCTGATTTAACTTTTACTTCAGTAACTAGTGCTACTGTTTGCTTTTTAATTACTGTTGATTCTGGTTTCTTTTCAACTACTTTTGGCTCTGGTTTCTTTACAATTAATATTGGATGTTCTAATATAAAATATGGCTCTTTTTTCATCATAAAAGACACAAAAATTACAGCAATGATTAGAAAAACAGCTCATATGTGTACTTTCTTCATATTTGTGTCCGACAAAACTGAAAGAGAAGATATTTTTTTGATAATGTCTATGTTTTGTAGATTGTTGTTTGTCCTTTTGTACGTTTTTCTTCCGTTGGCCATTTTGTTGTTTGCTCTAGTTTGATGTACGGATTCTGATTAATCCTTTGGAATCTTCAAACTCTTCTTACAACGATAATAATATTATTTTACAGTTACTCTGAAGTCTTCAATCGTATATCAACATCGTAAACAGAGGCAAACTCAATATCGCTAACACACAAATAAATAACTGCTAACTTTCCTGGCATGGTGCAGGCACTTCAATAAAAAGTGTCAGTGCTAAGCAAGTTGTATAGGACCAAACCTCCTCACCTAGTGAAATGAAGTGGTCATGCAATTGTTTTAACATGAGTAAAATGCCAATCCTCACATATAGCTTTGCGAACAGACCAATTATCAATGTAATTATAAACAATGCGATAATCTTCATCAATATCCGCAATATCCTAAATCTTCTTGACACAGAAGTTGTCATATGTATTGTATTACATGCAGTTCTTTCAAAGAATGATGATATGGGTTTGACACGACCCTTAATCTATGTTAATAATGAATCATGAACTTAAGATGGAACTGCATTGTAATGCTGTATAATAGGGTTAGGGTTATAGTGTTTAGCGCCACTTTCAGCAATATTCCAGTTATATTGTGGTGGTCAGTTTTATTGTTGGGGGAAACCGGAGAAAACCATCGACATTCAGCAAGTCATTGACGCTAAATATTATATATCAGTAGTGTGTATATACCTAAAATACAGAAATATATACCAAATATAATGTGTATTGCTAAGCGCTAGACAAAGTAGAATGGCCAATCAGTAACGGATAAACCATAAACACCAGAAACATTGTGTACACATGACACAGGACGAAGATAAACAAAGCACAAAAAACAAAACACAACGCAGAACTCTAAAAATGTGAGCAATATGTACCTCATCAATAAACTATGTGCTCGCGAAGCATAATCAGTTCTAGCTTCTTATAAGTCACCCTCTATGTTGCTCATATAGTCATGACGTTTTGAACACCACTACAGACAAACACACAAATAAAAACACAACGCAGAGTATGCGTAAAATGAGGTATATCGCAAAAGTACGAAAATACTACCTCATGTAATGCAATTGGGGATCCATTTATCAAGAGGGGAGGGTTGTGATCCTATATATATGTTGATCACCGAAACATGAGTGGACCTGTCCAAGGCCAAGACCTGAATTTCCAGTGCTATATATGTTTTGTCTTTGTTTGTGTTCTGTGAGTTGAAGTCAGGGGTGATTGCTCGTTTTGTTGCTATTAGTGAAATTATTTCCCATCACTGTCTACACTTTCGTTTCGTCGTTGCAAATTATCTATATATTTTAATTATATATATGCCTCTATACATATACGTATTGTATGTTTAGTTAAAATGAAAACAAAAACATAATGTTTACCGTTAATTGTATTGCAGTAAACACATTTCAGCTATCTATATTATGTACATCTATATTCCAGCTACAATAATTAACTCTCCACAATGTGCATTGTGTGCATGTACATGTCAGCTACAGCACATAACTTTCCACAATGCTTATCTTGTACATGTACATGTCAGCTACAGTAGACAACTTTCCACAATGCTTATCTTGTACATGTACATGTCAGCTACAGTACACAACTTTCCACAATGCTTATCTTGTACATGTACATGTCAGCTACAATGCACAACTTTCCACAATGTGTATGGTGTACATGTGCATGTCAGCTACAGTACAAAAATCCACACAATGTGTATCTTGTACATGTGCATGTTAGCTACAGTACACAACTTACCACAATGTTTATTGTGTGCATGTGCATGTCAGCAACAGTACATAGCTTCCCACAATGTTTATTGTGTGCATGTGCATGTCAGCAACAGTACATAGATTCCCACACTGTTTATTGTGTACATGTGCATGTCAGCTACAGTACATAACTTCCCACAATGTGCATTGTGTACATGCACATGTCTCCTACAATACACAACTTCCCACAATGTTCATTGTGTACGTGTACATGTCAGCTATAATGCACAACTTACCACACTGTTTATTGTGTACATGTACATGTCAGATACAATACACAACTTCCAACAATGTTTATTGGGTACATGTACTTGTTAGATACAGTACGCAACTTCCCACAATGTTTATTGTGTACATGTGCATGCTAGCTACAGTACACAACTTCCCACAATGTTTATTGTGTACTTGTGCATGCTGGCTACAGTACACAACTTCCCACAGTGTGTAGTGTGTACATGTACATGCACATGGCAGCTCCAGTACCCAACGTCCCACAATGTGTATCATGTACATGTACATGTGCGCTACAATGCATAACTTCCCACAATGTTTATTGTGGACATGTACATTTCACTTAAAATACATCTTCCCACTATGTTTATTGTGTACATCTACATGTCACCTACAATACACAACTTTCCACAATATTTATTGTGTACATGTCCATTATGCTACACTATAAACATGTGCGATGTTTATTGTGCTTTTAATAAAATACACATTATGTGCATTAAATATATAGCTAACACACACACACACACACACACACACACACACACACACACACATATTCAAGAATGTATTGTGTACACAGCTAGCACACTGTGTTGTTTGTGTTATGTGGGTTGATATGAGGGGTGATTGCTTTTTTTTTGCTTAATATACAATTTCCCACAATGTTTACTGTGTACGTGTACATGTTAGCTACAGTACAAACATTTCTACTATGTTTATTGTGTTTTTATTAAAATACACAAATACACATTATGTGTATTGAATATATAGCTAACACACAAACACATATCCAACAATGTATTGTGCACACAGCTAGCACACTCTGTTTATATATATAGACAAATGACAGGTTCATTGAATATATAAATAAATTTAATGAGATGATAATGATCCCCACTTTGTTCTTCACCAACATAATTAAAACATTTTATAGTGCAAGGATACTTAAATAAACGTCTTTTGGAATTCACATTCAAATAATAATCATCTTAGAGTAGCTTCGGTACAACAAAACAGTTAATTTCGGTATAATAAAACAATATTGCCTTCATATGATGTGAATAACAAGTTGTCAACCTTCGAGAAGTTGTTTTCAATCGGTTTGTTGGCTTGCTCACTTGGTACTGACCATACATATCATTATGTATAGTGCCAGATCAATTATAGGGTATATGTAATATTAAGACATTATTAATAATAGATAAATAAGAGTGGACGAGTCTTACCAAAGTCATACATTCATTCCAACACGTACTACATTATTACAGATAATCACCAAGGCATGACGCCTAATGCTTTTTTTTTGCATAAACAAATATGTTTTGCTAAATAGCATATATTAAAAATATATTATTATATGTTATAATAATAGGGTGGCGGGTTATGGTGATGTACAGCAATTCCAACAATATAGTGATAAAACAGGACTAGTTATACGTTCTGATTAATATTATGGGTGTCACTAGTGGAGCGGAAACTACTTACACTTCCGGAGCTCCTGGGTTTACCCCAATTTTTTGTGGGTTGAGGTTATTCGATCTTTAGCTATATGTGTATGTCTTGTATATAGCTGTTTGTCTTTTTGTACTTTATATTTTGTGTGTTGTCTGTTCTTCTTCAATATACGGATTCTGATTAACCCTTTAATATTTTCAATCTCTTTTTCAAGTCATAACGTATTTCACAGCTGCTCATCTTTGTCGGTGTGTATACTTACTCCGTATGCCAAGGTGTGAGGTGAATATTGAGGTGTAAAATGTATCTTTACTAAAGACATATACAAATAGATAAATCAATATTTTTTTTTATTAAGGAAAGTTCAATGCATGAACATTTTACAGAGAATGACGTGAAGTTGCATGAAAGATAATAGTCATGCAATTAATATTATTAATTCACATACATGTAATATACTATTGCATTTTAGAGATTATAGGTTCCAAGAGACAATAATGAGAATAAGACAAGCTTACTAGTACATGTAATATGTAAACAGATAAATAAATAAATTGACCTAGTGCATTTAAGGTTTTGTTCTAATAAACAAACTCAAGTTAATACACCTGGATATTTTTCTATATACCTCATTTTCTACATTACTGAGTAACCAGATAAATTTAGGAGACATATAATTAGTTCTATTGATATTCTCCCTGAAACAACCAGTCACACAGTCTTTCCTAAGTGAGCTAGCACTATAAAATTCAACCCGGCGTCTTCTACAAAGCCGACCTGAAAAACATGGAAACAAATTGTGAAATTATATGAAAAACATGGAAGAAAAGTAAGCTAAATAGTGAAATTATTGGGAAAATATGGAAGAAAAGTAAGTTGAACTGTGAAATGATATTTAAATTATCGAAGAAAAGTAAGTTGAATAGTGATAAGATTTGGAAAATATGGAAGAAAATAGTGAAAAAAAGGGAAATATATGGAAGAAAATAGTCAAATGATTGCATTTAAAAATAAATTGAAAAAATATTCATGAATTTTGATTAACAGGAAAGAAAAACCAAACTTTTCCCAAAGATAAGTTGAATAGTGAAATGATTTGGAAAATATGGAAGAAAAGTAGGTTGAATAGTGAAAAGATTTGTGTACGTACACAAATTCAACAAATAATCTGTGTACGTACACAAATTCAGCAAGCATAATGTGTACGTACAAACATTCAACAAATGCTCTGCGGTGACGTTTTAATAGACAGTGGGCGTTCTTTTCTATTTAAGGTCAGGTGGACAATATATTATTCTTGGTGACGCTGTCATGGCTGTGTTTTTGTTGATTAATATACTGTGTGACGTTCTGATAAGACAGCGGTATTTCTTTTCTACTGAAGATCAGATGGACAATATATTTTACTTGGTAACACTGTCATGGCACTGTTTTTTGTTGATAATTATACTGTGCGACGTTCTGATACACCGTGGGTGTTCTTTTCTACTGAATGTCAGATGGAAAATATATTTTAGTTAGCGACGCTATCAAGGCTGTGTTTTTCCTGATTATTATAATGTGTGACGTTCTGATAAGACAGTGGACGTTCTTTTCTATTTCAGGTCAGATGGACACTATATTTTAGTTAGTGACACTATCATGGCTGTGTTTTTGTTTTTCTTTTTTATACTGTGACGTTCTAATAGACAGTGGGCATTCTTTTCTACTTAAGGTCAGGTGGACAATATATTATTCTTGGTGACGCTGTCATGGCTGTGTTTTTGTTGATTGATATACTGCGTGATGTTCTGATAAGACAGCGGAAGTTCTTTTCTACTGAAGATCAGATGGACAATATATTTTACTTGGTAACACTGTCATGGCTCTGTTTTTTGTTGATTATTATACTGTGCGACGTTCTGATAAGGCAGTGGACGTTCTTTTCTACTTAAGGTCAGATGGACACTATATTTTAGTTAGTGACACTATCATGGCTGTGTTTTTTTTTCTGTTTTATACTGTGACGTTCTAATAGACAGTGGGCGTTCTTTTCTACTTAGGGTCAGATGAACAATATATTTTAATTGGTAACACTGTGATGGCTGTGTTTTGTTGATTATTATACTGTGTGACATTCTGATAGACCGTGGGTTTTATTTTCTACTTAAGGTCAGATGGACAATATATTTTAATTGGCGACACTATCATGGCTGTGTTTTTGTTGATTAATATAATGTGTGACGTTCTGATAAGACAGCGGAAGTTCTTTTCTACTGAAGGTCAGATGGACAGTATATTTTAGTTAGTGACACTATCATGGCTGTGTGTTTTTTCTTTTTTATAATACTCTGAAGGTCTAATAGACAGTGGGCGTTCTTTTCTACTAAAGGTCAGGTGGAAAATATATTATGCTTGGTGGCGCTGTCATGGTTGTGTTGTTGTTGATTATTGAACTGTGTGACGTTCTGATAAGACAGCGGACGTTCTTTTCTACTTAGGGTCAGATGGAAAATATATTTTACTTGGTAACAGTATCATGGCTGTGTTTTTGTGGATTATTATACTGTGTGACGTTCTGATAAGGCAGCGGAAGTTCTTTTCTACTTAAGGTCAGATGGACACTATATTTTAGTTCGTGACACTATCATGGCTGTGTTTTTGTTTTCCTTTTTATACTGTGACGTTATAATAGACAGTGGGCGTTCTTTTCTACTTAGGGTCAGATGGACAAAATATTTTACTTGGTAAAACTGTCATGACTGTGTTTTTTGTTGATTATTATACTGTGTGACGTTCTGATAGACCGTGGGTTTTATTTTCTATTTAAGGTCAGATGGACAATATATTTTAGTTGGTGACGCTGTCATGGCTGTGTTTTTTTTATCATTGTACTGTGTGACCTTATGATAAAACAGCGGACGTTCCTTTCTACTAAAGGTCAGATTGACAATATATTTTACTTGGTGACGCTGTCATTGCTGTGTTTTTGTTGATTAATATACTCTGTGACGTTCTGATAAGACAGCGGAAGTTCTTTTCTACTGAAGATCAGATGGACAATATATTTTAGTTAGTGACACTATCATGGCTGTGTTTTTATTATAATACTGTGACGTTCTAATAGACAGTGGGCGTTCTTTTCTACTTAAGGTCAGGTGGAAAATATATTATTCTTGGTGACGCTGTCATGGCTGTGTTTTTGTTGATTAATATACTGTGTGACGTTCTGATAAGACAGCGGAAGTTCTTTTCTACTGAAGATCAGATGGACAATATATTTTACTTGGTAACACTGTCATGGCTCTTTTTTGTTGATAATTATACTGTGCGACGTTCTGATACACCGTGGGTGTTCTTTTCTACTGAATGTCAGATGGAAAATATATTTTAGTTAGTGACACTATCATGCTGTGTTTTTGTTTTTCTTTTTTATACTGTGACGTTCTAATAGACAGTGGGCGTTCTTTTCCACTTAGGGTCAGATGGACAACATATTTTAATTGGTAACACTGTCATGGCTGTGTTTTTGTTGATTATTATACTGTGTGACGTTCTGATAGACCGTGGGTTTTATTTTCTACTTAAGGTCAGATGGACAATATATTTTAATTGGCGACACTATCATGGCTGTTTTTTTGTTGATTAATATACTGTGTGACGTTCTGATAAGACAGCGGAAATTCTTTTCTACTGCAGGTCAAATGGACAGTATATTTTAGTTAGTGACACTATCATGGCTGTGTGTTTTTTTTTTGTTATAATACTCTGAAGTTCTAATAGACAATGGGTGTTCTTTTCTACTTAAGGTCAGGTGGAAAATATATTATGCTTGGTGGCGCTGTCATGGTTGTGTTGTTGTTGATTATTGAACTGTGTGACGTTCTGATAAGACAGCGGACGTTCTTTTCTACTTAAGGTCAGATGGAAAATATATTTTAGTTAGTGACACTATCATGGCTGTGTTTTTGTTATAATACTGTGACGTTCTAATAGACAGTGGGCGTTCTTTTCTACTTAAGGTCAGGTGGAAAATATATTATTCTTGGTGACGCTGTCAGGGCTGTGTTTTTGTTGATTAATATACTGTGTGACGTTCTGATAAGACAGCGGAAGTTATTTTGTACTGAAGATCAGATGGACAATATATTTTACTTGGTAACACTGTCATGGCTCTGTTTTTTGTTGATTATTATACTGTGCGACGTTCTGATACACCGTGGGTGTTCTTTTCTACTGAATGTCAGATGGAAAATATATTTTAGTTAGCGACGCTATCAAGGCTGTGTTTTTCTTGATTATTATAATGTGTGACGTTCTGATAAGACAGTGGACGTTCTTTTCTACTTCAGGTCAGATGGACACTATATTTTAGTTAGTGACACTATCATGGCTGTGTTTTTGTTTTTCTTTTTTATACTGTGACGTTCTAATAGACAGTGGGCGTTCTTTTCTACTTAAGGTCAGATGGACAATATATTTTAATTGGCGACACTATCATGCCTGTGTTTTTGTTGATTAATATACTGTGTGACGTTCTGATAAGACAGCGGAAGTTCTTTTCTACTGAAGTTCAAATGGACAGTATATTTTAGTTAGTGACACTATCATGGCTGTGTGGTTTTTTTTTTGTTATAATACTCTGAAGTTCTAATAGACAGTGGGCGTTCTTTTCTACTTAAGGTCAGGTGGAAAATAGAGTATGCTTGGTGGCGCTGTCATGGTTGTGTTGTTGTTGATTATTGAACTGTGTGACGTTCTGATAAGACAGCGGACGTTCTTTTCTACTTAAGGTCAGATGGAAAATATATTTTACTTGGTAACACTATCATGGCTGTGTTTTTGTGGATTATTATACTGTGTGACGTTCTGATAAGACATCGGAAGTTCTTTTCTACTTAAGGTAAGATGGACACTATATTTTAGTTCGTGACACTATCATGTTTGTGTTTTTGTTTTCCTTTTTATACTCTGACGTTCTAATAGACAGTGGGCGTTCTTTTCTACTTAAGGTCAGATGGAAAATATATTTTACTTGGTAACACTGTCATGGCTGTGTTTTTGTTGATTATTATACTGTGTGACGTTCTGATAGACCGTGGGTTTTATTTTCTACTTACGGTCAGATGGACAGTATATTTTAGTTGGCGACACTATCATGGCTGTGTTTTTGTGGATTATTATACTGTGTGACGTACTGATAGCCAGCAATAATTCTTTTCTATTTAAGGTCAAATGGACAATATATTTTAGTTAGTGACATTATCATGGCTGTGGTGTTTTTTTTATTATACTGTGACGTTCTAATATATAGTGGGGGTTCTTTTCTAATTAAGGTCAGATTGACAATATATTTTACTTGGTAACATTGTCATGGCTTTGTTTTTTGTTGATTATTATACTCTGTGACGTTCTGATAGACCGTGTGTTTTATTTTATACTTAAGGTCAGATGGACAATATATTTTAGTTAGTGACACTATCATGGCTGTGTTTTTGTGGATTATTATACTGTGTGACGTACTGATAGCCAGCAATAGTTCTTTTCTATTTAAGGTCAGATGGACAATATATTTTAGTTAGTGACATAATCATGGCTGTGGTGTTTTTTATTATACTGTGACGTTCTAATATATAGTGGGGGTTCTTTTCTTATTAAGGTCAGATGGACAATATATTCTACTTGGTAACATTGTCATGTCTGTGTTTTTTGTTGATTAATATACTGTTTGACGTTCTGATAGACAGTGGACGTTCTTTTCTACTTAAGGTCAGATGGAAAATAAATTATACTTGGTGACGCTGTCATGGCTGTGTTTTTTTTTTTAATCATTATACTGTGTACCGTTATGATAAGACAGCGGACGTTCTTTTCTACTAAAGGTCAGATTGATAATATATTTTAGTTAGTGACACTAGCATGGCTGTGTTTTTATTATACTACTATGACGTTCTAATAGACAGTGGGCGTTCGTCTCTACTTAAGGTCAGGTGGAAAATATATTATGCTTGGTGACGCTGTCATGGCTGTTTTTTTGTTGATTACTATACTGTGTGATGTTCTGATAAGACAGCGGAAGTTCTTTTCTACTGAAGATCAGATGGACAATATATTTTACTTGGTAACACTGTCATGGCTGTGTTTTTTGTTGATTATTATACTGTGTGACGTTCTGATACACCGTGGGTGTTCTTTTCTACTGAATGTCAGATGGAAAATATATTTTAGTCAGCGATGCTATCAAGGCTGTGTTTTTCTTGATTATTATAATGTGTGACATTCTGATAAGACAGTGGACGTTCTCCTCTACTTAAGGTCAGATATACGCTATATTTGAGTTAGTGACACTATCATGGCGGTGTTTTTTTTTTTTTATACTGTGACGTTCTAATAGACAGTGGGCGTTCTTTTCTACTTAGGGTTAGATGGACAACATATTTTTACTTAGTAAAACCGTCATGGCTGTGTTGTTTTGTTGATTATTATACTGTGTGACGTTCTGATAGACCGTGGGTTTTATTTTATACTTAAGATCAGATGGACAATATATTTTAGTTGGCGACACTCTCATGGCTTTGTTTTTGTGGATTATTATACTGTGTGACGTTCTGATAAGACAGCGGAAGTTCTTTTCTACATAAGGTCAGATGGACAATATATTTTAGTTAGTGACACTATCATGGCTTTGTTTTTGTTTTTTCTTTATTATACTGTGACGTTCTAATAGACAGTGGGCGTTCTGTTCTACTTAAGGTCAGATGGACAATATATTTTACTTGGTAACACTGTCATGGCTGTGGTTTTGTTGATTATTATAATGTGTAACGTTCTGATAGACAGTGGACGTTCTTTTCTACTGAAGATCAGATTGACAATATATTTTACTTGGTGACGCTGTCTTGGCTGTGTTTTTGTTGATTAATATACTGTGTGACGTTCTGATAAGACAGCGAATGTTCTTTTCTACTTAAGGTCAGATGGAAAATATATTATCCTTTGTGACGCTGTTATGTCTGTATTTTTGTTTATTATTATACTGTGTGACGTTCTGATAAGACTGTGGGCGTTCTTTTCTACTTAAGGTCAGATTGACAATATATTTTACTTGGTAACATTGTCATGGCTGTGTTTTTTGTTGATTATTATACTCTGTGTCGTTCTGATAGACCGTGGGTTTTATTTTATACTTAAGGTCAGATGGACTATATATTTTAGTTGGCGACACTATCATTGTTGTGTTTGTGTGGATTATTATACTGTGTGACGTTCTGATAAGACAGCGAAAGCTCTTTTCTATTTAAGGTCAGATGGACAATATATTTTAGTTAGTGACACTATCATGGCTGTGTTTTTGTTTTTCTTTATTATACTATGACGTTCTAATAGACAGTGGTCGTAATTTTCTACCTAGAGTCAGATGGACAATATATCTTACTTGGTAACACTGTCATGGTTGTGTTTTTTTGTTGATTATTATACTCTGTGACGTTCTGATAGGCCGTAAGATTTATTTTATTTTCTACTTAAAGTCAGATTGACAATATATTTGAGTTAGCGACACTATCATTTGTTGATTATTATACTGTGTAACGTTCTGATAAACAGTGGATGTTCTTTCCTACTTAAGGTCTGATGGAAAATGCATTATACTTGGTGACGCTGTGATGGCTGTGTTTTTGTTTATCATTATACTGTGTGACGTACTGATAGCCAGCAATTGTTATTTTCTACTTAAGGTCATATGGACAACCTATTTTAGTTAGTGACACTATCATGGCTGTGTTTTTTTTTTATTATACTGTGACGTTCTAATAAACAGTGGGCGTTCTTTTCTACTTAAGGTCAGATGGAAAATATATTATACTTGGTGACGCTGTCATGGCAGTGTTTTTTTATTATTATACTGTGTGATTATATGATAAGACAGCGGACGTTCTTTTCTTCTGAAGATCAGATGGACAATATATTTTAGTTAGTGACACTATCATGGCTGTGTTTTTGTTATAATAATGTGACGTTCTAATAGACAGTGGGCGTTCTTTTCTACTTAAGGTCAGGTGGAAAATATATTATGCTTGGTGACGCTGTCATGGCTGTGTGTTTGTTGATTATTGAACTGTGTGACGTTATGATAAGACGGCGGACGTTCTGTTCTACTTAAGGTCGGATTGACGATATATTTTTGTTAGTGACACTATGATGGCTGTGTTTTTGTTTTTCTTTATTATACTAAACGTTCTAATAGACAGTGGGTGTTCTTTTCTACTTAAGGTCAGGTGGAAAATATATTATGCTTGGTGACGCTGACATGGTTGTGTTGTTTTATTATTGAACTGTGTGACGTTCTAATAAGACAGTGGACGTTCTTTTCTACTTAAGGTTAAATTGACAATATATTTTACTTGGTGACGCTGTCATGGCTGTCTTTTTATTGATTAATATACCGTGTGACGTTCTGATAAGATAGCGGAAGTTCTTTCCTACTGAAGATCAGATGGACAATATATTTTAGTTAGTGACACTATCATGGCTGTGTTTTTGTTATAATACTGTGACGTTCTAGTATACAGCGGACGTTCTTGTCTACTTCAGGTCAGATGGAAAATATATTATACTTGGTGACGCTGTCATGTCTGTATTTTTGTTTATTATTATACTGTGTGATGTTCTGATAACACAGTGGACGTTATTTTCTACTTAAGGTCAGATTGACAATATATTTTACTTGGGAACATTGTCATGGCTGTGTTTTTTTGTTGATTACTATACTTTCTGACGTTCTGATGAACCGTGGGTTTTATTTTATACTTATGGTCAGATGGACAATATATTTTAGTTTGCGACACAATTATGGCTGTGTTTTTGCGGATTATTATAATGTGTGACGTTCTGATAAGAAAGCGGAAGCTCTTTTCTATTTCAGGTCAGATGGACAATATATTTTAGTTAGTGTGACACTATCATGGCTGTCTTTTTTTTTCTTTATTATGCTATGACGTTCTAATAGACAGTGGGCGTTCTTTTCTACTTAGGGTCAGATGGAACATATATTTTACTTGGTAACACTGTCATGGCTGTGTTTTTTGTTGATTATTATACTCTGTGACGTTCTGATAGAGCGTGAGTTTTATTTTATTTTCTACTTAATGTCAGATTGACAATATATATGAGTTAGCGACACTATCAATTGTTGATTATTATACTGTGTAACGTTCTGATAAACAGTGGATGTTCTTTTCTACATAAGGTCATATGGAAAATGTATTATACTTGGTGACGTTGTCATGGCTGTCTTTTTGTTGATCATTATACGTACTGATAGCCAGCAATAGTTATTTTCTACTGAAGGTCAGATGGACAATATATTTTAGTTAGTGACACTATCACGGCTGTGTTTTTTTTTATTATACTGTGACGTTCTAAAAGACAGTGGGCTTTCTTTTCTACTTAAGGTCAGATGGACAATATATTCTACTTGGTAACATTGTCATGGCTGTGTTTTTTGTTGATTAATATACTGTTTGACGTTCTGATAGACAGTGGACGTTCTTTTCTACTGAAGGTCAGGTGGAAAATATATTATTCTTGGTGAAGCTGTCATGGCCGTGTTTTTTTCTTCATTATACTGTGTGACGTACTGATAGCCAACAATAGTTATGTTCTACTTAAGGTCAGATGGACAATACATTTTAGTTTCTGACGCTGTCATGGCTGTATTTTTGTTGATTATTATACTGTGTGACGTTCTGACTGTGGGCGCTCTTTTCTACTTTAGGTTAGATTGACAATATATTTTACTTGGTAACATTGTCATGGCTGTTTTTTTTTTATTATTATACTGTGTGACGCTCTGATAGACCGTGGGTATTCTTTTCTAATGAATGTCAGATGGACAATATATTTTAGTTAGTGACACTATCATGGCTGTGTTTTTGTTTTTCTTTATTATACTGTGACGTTCTAATAGACAGTGGGCGTTCTTTTCTACTTAGGGTCAGATGGACAATATATTGTACTTGGTAACACTGGCATGGCTGTGTTGTTGTTGATTATTATACTCCGTGACGTTCTAATAAGAAAGTGGACGTTCTTTTCTACTTAAGATCAGATGGACAATATATTTTAGTTAGTGACACTATCATGGCTCTGTTTTTGCTATAATACTGTGACGTTCTAATAGACAGTGTGCGTTCTTTTCTACTTAAGGTCAGGTGGAAAATCTATTATGCTTGATGACGCTGTCATGGCTGTGTGTTTGTTGATTATTGAACTGTGTGACGTTATGATAAGACAGCGGACGTTCTTTTCTACTTAAGGTCAGATAGAAGGTATATTTTTTTCTGGTGACACTGTCATGGCTGTGTTTTTGTTGATTATTATACTGTGTGTCGTTCTGATAGAGAGTGGACCTTCTTTTCCACTTACGGTCAGATGGAAAATATATTTAACTTGGCGATACTGTCATGGCTGTGTTTTTGTTGATTATTATACTGTGTGACGTTCTAATAGACAGTGGGCGTTCTTTTCTACTTAGGGTCAGATGGACAATATATTTTACTTGGTAACACTGTCATGGCTGTGTTTTTTGTTGATCATTATACTGTGTGACGTTCTAATAGACAGTGGGCGTTCTTTTCTACTTTAGGTCAGATGGACAATATATTTGTGTTAGCGACACTTTCATGGCTGTGTTTTTGTTGATTATTATAATGTGTGACGTTCTAATAGACAGTAGGCGTTCTTTTCTACTTAGGGTCAGATGGACAATATATTGTACTTGGTAACACTGGCATGGCTGTGTTATTGTTGATTATTATACTCCGTGACGTTCCAATAAGACAGTGGACGTTCTTTTCTACTTAAGATCAGATGGACAATATATTTTAGTTAGTGACACTATCATGATAGTGTTTTTGCTATAATACTGTGACGTTGTATTAGACAGTGGGAGTTATTTTCTACTTAAGGTCAGGTGGAAAATATATTATGCTTGGTGACGCTGCCATGGCTGTGTGTTTGTTGATTATTGAACTGTGTGACGTTATGATAAGACAGC
>MJUT01060772.1:1074301-1095171 GCA_002080005.1 Gigantidas platifrons
TTTGAAGGATTAAAAGTGAAGCAAATAGGGAGGAACATCGTAAGTTAGTAATTAAGATATCATGAAAGGTGTCAGAGCGAGAATCATAGCCGATATTGAGACTCATTTTACAGGCATGAAACAGTCCGATAGCCGCTCTATAAGCATCTAGGTTGTTACCCATTTGGTTTGGTTGTATCATTTGCCTCCTGGCTATGCAGATGTTTCGTCGACCAAACACATCTCCATGTGTATTAAAAATATCAGAAAATTAAACACTTGTGATCTAGAAAAAAGTAAGATCACAAACAGAAATACTACATATAAACAGTTTTGAAAATGTACATGTGATTGAAATGTCATTTAATGAAAGGTTTCGAAAAAATAAAAATGGGAATGTTACATAATAGTCATAATTAAATCTATATGACATCCTTTATATCGAGAATAGTTCATCCCCCCACATCATGGGTGACTTATGCGTCCCGGCATATATGAGATGATAGACTCGTTTGAGAAAAAAATGTCACTACATGTCCTGTCGGTAATTAAAGATAATTATTCTTGGATTAACATTTTATCCAGTTCGAAAAACATGATGTTTGTTGAAAACTAAAAGTTTTATAATAATATCAAATTCTAACTCCAATTACCGATAAAACATTGTATAAACTTAAAATTTCATAACTGGTTATTAAATACACCAAAATCTAATTGTTTACAACATACATAAGTGAATGACAAGTATGCTAGTTTCAGTCCAAATGTGTGAGGAAACGAACACACCGATAACGTCGGTACAGTTTTGGGAAAACATGAAAAGGGACACATCATATTACACTAAAACATCTTTCAAACTAAATTTACTATTTATAATCTTATTTACAAAGCTGTTAGAAATCTACGACACATACTAAGTAATTATATTAACAACAAGTGTTTCTTATATTATACTTGGTGACGCTGTCATGGCTGTGTTTTTGTTGATCATTATACTGTGTGACGTTCTGATAGACCGTTGGTTTTATTTTCTACTTTAGGTCAGATTGACAATACATTTTAGTTAGCCCACACTATCATGGCTGTGTTTTTGTTGATTATTATACTGTGTGATGTTCTGATAAGACAGTGGAAATTATTTTCTAGTGGGCGTTCTTTTCTACTTAAGGTCAGGTGGAAAATATATTATACTTTTTGACGCTGTCAAGGATGTGCTTTTATTGATTATTAAACTGTGTGAGGTTCTGATAAGACAGTGGACTTTCTTTTTTACTGAATATCAGATGGACAATATATTTTAGTTAGTGACACTATCATGGCACTATCAATTCACTATCATGACACTATCATGGAAAATATATTTTACTTGGTGACGCTTTCATGGCTGTGTTTTTTTTTATCATTATACTGTGTGACGTACTGATAGCCAGCAATAGTTCTTTTCTACTTAATGTCAGATGGATAATAAATTTTAGTTAGCCCACACTATCATGGCTGTGTTTTTGTTGATTATTATAATGTGTGATGTTCTGATAAGACAGTGGAAGTTATTTTCTAGTGGACGTTCTTTTCTACTTAAGGTCAGGTGGAAAATATATTATACTTTTTGACGCTGTCATGGATGTGCTTTTGTTGATTATTAAACTGTGTGACGTTCTGATAAGACAGTGGACTTTTTTTTTACTTAATATCAGATGGACAATATATTTTAGTTAGTGACACTATCATGGCACTATCAATTCACTATCATGACACTATCATGCAAAATATATTTTACTTGGTGACGCTTTCATGGCTGTGTTTTTTTTCATTATTATACTGTGTGACGTACTGATAGCCAGCAATAGTTCTTTTCTACTTAAGGTCAGATGGACAATAAATTTTAGTTAGCCCACACTATCATGGCTGTGTTTTTGTTGATTATTATAATGTGTGATGTTCTGATAAGACAGTGGAAGTTTTTTTCTAGTGGGCGTTCTTTTCTACTTAAGGCCAGGTGGAAAATATATTATACTTTTTGACGCTCTCATGGATGTGCTTTTGTTGATTATTAAACTGTGTGACGTTCTGATAAGACAGTGGACTTTCTTTTTTACTTAATATCAGATGGACAATATATTTTAGTTAGTGACACTATCATGGCACTATCAATGCACTATCATGACACTATCATGGAAAATATATTATACTTGGTGACCCTTTCATGGCTGTGTTTTTTTATCATTATACTGTATGACGTACTGATAGCCAGCAAAAGTTGTTTTCTACTTAAGGTTAGATGGACAATATATTTTAGTTTGTGACGCTGTCATGGCTGTATTTTTGTTGATTATTATACTGTGCGACGTTCTGAAAAGACACTGGGCGCTCTTTTCTACTTAAGGTCAGGTGGAAAATATATTATGCCTGGTGACGCTGTCGTCATGGCTGTGTTTTTTGTCATTATTGAAATGTTTGACGCTCTAATAAGACAGTGGACGTTCCGTTTTACTTAAGGTTAGATGGACAGTATAGTTTACGTGGTGACACTGTAATGGCTGTGTTTTTGTTGATTATTTTACTCTGTGACGTTCTAATAAGACAGCGGACGTTCTTTTCTACTAAAGATCAGATGCACAATATATATTAGTTAGTGACACTATAATGGCTATATTTTAGTTTGTATTATGCTGTGACGTTCTAATAGACAGTGGGTATTATTTTCTACTTAAGGTCAGATGGACAATATACTTTACTTGAAAACATTGTTATGGCTGTGTTTTTGTTGATTAATATACTGTGTGACGTTCTGATAAGACAGCGGAAGTTCTTTTCTACTGAAGGTCAGATGGACAGTATAGTTTAGTTAGTGACACTATCATGGCTTTGTTTTTGTTTTTCTGTATTATACTATGACGTTCTAATAGACAGTGGGTGTTCTTTTCTACTGAAGGTCAGATGAACAATATATTTTACTTGGTAACACTGTCGTGGCTGTGTTTTTTGTTGATTATTATCTATTTGACGTTCTGATAGACCGTGGGTTTTATTTTCTACTTTAGGTCAGATGGACAATATATTTTAGTTAGCGACACTATCATGTCTGTGTTTTTTGTTGATTTTAAACTGTGTGACGTTCTGATAAGACAGTGGAAGTTATTTTCTAGTGGGCGTTCTTTTCCACTTAAGGTCAGGTGGAAAATATATTATACTTTTTGACGCTGTCATGGATGTGCTTTTGTTGATTATTAAACTGTGTGACGTTCTGATAAGACAGTGGACTTTCATTTTTACTGAATATCAGATTGACAATATATTTTAGTTTGCGACACTATCATGGCTGTGTTTTTGTTGATTATTATAATGTGTGACGTTCTGATAAGACAATGGACGTTCTTTTCTACTTAAGGTCAGATGGACAGTATATTTTAGTTAGTGACACTTTTTGTTGATTATTATACTGTGTGACGTTCTGAAAAGACAGCGAAAGTTCTTTTCTACTTAAAAGTCAGATGAACAATATATTTTAGTTAGTGACACTATCATGGCTGTTTTTTTGTTTTTCTTTATTATTCTGTGTGACGTTCTAATAGACAGTGGGCGTTATTTTCTACTTAAGGTCAGTTGCACAATATATTTTACTTGGTAACACTGTCATGGCTGTTTTTTTTTGTTGATTATTGAACTGTGTGACGTTCTGATAGACAGTGAGTTTTATTTTCTACTTTAGGTCAGAAGGACAATATATTTTAGTTAGCGACGCTATCATGGCTGTGTTTTTTTGTTGATTATTATACTGTGTGACATTCTGATAAGACAGTGGAAGTTATGCTCTAGTGGGCGTTCTTTTCTACTTAAGGTCAGGTGGAAAATATATTATATTTTTGACGCAGTCATGGATGTGCTTTTGTTGATTATTAAACTGTGTGACGTTCTGATAAGACAGTGGACTTTCATTTTAACTGAATATCAGATGGACAATATATTTTAGTTAGCGACACTATCATGGCTGTGTTTTTGTTGATTATTATAATGTGTGACGTTCTGATAAAACAATGGACGTTCTTTCCAACTTAAGGTCAGATGGACAATATATTTTAGTTAGTGACACTTTTTGTTGATTATTATACTGTGTGACGTTCAGAAAAGACAGCGGAAGTTCTTTTCTACTTAAGGGCAGATGGAAAATATATTTTAGTTAGTGACAATATCATTGCTGTGGTTTTTATTTTTATTATACTGTTACGTTCTAATAGACAGTGGGCGTTCTGTTCTACTTAAGGTCAGATGGACAGTATATTTTATCTGGTGATACTGTCATGGCTGTGTTTTTTGTTGATTATTATACTGTGTGACGTTCTGATAGACAGTGGACGTTTTTTTCTACTTAAGGTCCGATGGAAAATATATTTAACTTTCTGATACTGTCATGGCTGTGTTTTTTGTTGATTATTATACTGTGTGGCGTTCTGATAAGAGAGCGGACGTTCTTTTCTACTTAAGGTCATATGGACAGTATATTTTATCTGGTGACTCTGGCATGGTTGTGTTTTTTGTTGATTATTATACTGTGTGACGTTCTGATAGACAGTGACGTTCTTTTCTACTTAAAGTCCGATGGAAAATATATTTAACTTTCTGATACTGTCATGGCTGTGTTTTTTGTTGATTATTATACTACCTGACGTGCTAATAGACCGTGGGTTTTAGTTTCTACTTAAGGTCAGATGGACAATATATTTTAGTTAGCGACACTATCATGGCTGTGTTTTTGTTGATTATTATACTGTGAGACGTTCTGATAGACAGTGGACGTTATTTTCTACTTAAGGTCAGATGGAAAATATATTATACTTGGTGACGCTGTCATGGCTGTGTTTTTGTTGATAATTATACTGTGTGACGTACTTATAGACCGTGGGTGTTCTTTTCTACTTAAGGTCAGATGGACAATATACTGTACTTGGTAACACTGTCATGGCTGCGTTTTTGTTGATTATTATCTATGTGACGTTCTCATAGACCGTGGTTTTTTTTTCGACTTTAGGTCAGATGGACAATATATTTCAGTTAGCGACACTATCATGGCTGTGTTTTTTTTTATTATTATACTGTGTGACGTTCTGATAAGACAGTGGAAGTTATTTTCTAGTGGGCGTTCCTTTCTGCTTAAGGTCAGGTGGAAAATATATTATACATTTTGACGCTGTCATGGATGTGCTTTTGTTGATTATTAAACTATGTGACGTTCTGATAAGACAGTGGACTTTCATTTTTACTGAATATCAGATGGACAATATATTTTAGTTAGTGACACTATCATGGCACTATCAAGGCACTATCATGACACTATCATGGAAAATATATTATACCTGGTGACGCTGTCATGGCTGTGTTTTTTATCATTATACCGTGTGACGTACTGATAGCCAGCAATAGTTCTTTTCTACTTAAGGTCAGGTGGAAAATATATTATGCTTGGTGACGCTGTCATGGCTGTGTTTTGTTTATTATTGAACTGTGTGATGCTCTAATAAGACAGTGGACGTTCCTTTCTACTTAAGGACGGATGGACAGTATATTTTACCAGGTGACACTGTAATGGCTGTGTTTTTGTTGATTATTTTACTCTGTGGCGTTCTAATAAGACAGGTTACGTTCTTTTCTACTTAAGGTCAGATGGACAATACATATTAGCTGGTGACACTATAATGGCTGTATTTTAGTTCATATTATACTGTGACGTTCCAATAGACAGTTGGCGTTCTTTTCTACTTAAGGTCAGATGGACAATATACTTTACTTGATAACATTGTCATGGCTGTGTTTTTGTTGATTAATATACTGTGTGACGTTCTGATAGACAGTGGACGTTTTTTTCTACTTAAGGTCCGATGGAAAATATATTTAACTTTCTGATACTGTCATGGCTGTGTTTTTTGTTGATTATTATAATGTGTGGCCTTCTGATAAGACAGCGGAAGTTCTTTTCTACTTAAGGTCAGGTGGAAAATATATTTAACTTTCTGATACTGTCATGGCTGTGTTTTTTTGTTGATTATTATACTGTGTGACGTTCTGATAGACAGTGGACGTTTTTTTCTACTTAAGGTCCGATGGAAAATATATTTAACTTTCTGATACTGTCATGGCTGTGTTTTTTGTTGATTATTATAATGTGTGGCCTTCTGATAAGACAGCGGACGTTCTTTTCTACTTAAGGTCATATGGACAGTATATTTTATCTGGTGACTCTGGCATGGTTGTGTTTTTTATTGATTATTATACTGTGTGACGTTCTGATAGACAGTGACGTTCTTTTCTACTTAATGTCCGATGGAAAATATATTTAACTTTCTGATACTGTCATGGCTGTGTTTTTGTTGATTATTATACTGTGTGACGTTCTGATAGACAGTGGACGTACTTTTCTACTTAAGGTCAGATGGACATTATATATTAGCTAGTGACACTATAATGGCTGTATTTTAGTTTGTATTATACTGTGACGTTCCAATAGACAGTTGGCGTGCTTTTCTACTTAAGGTCAGATGGACAATATACTTTACTTGATAACATTATCATGGCTGTGTTTTTGTTGATTAATATACTGTGTGACGTTCTGATAAGATAGCGGACGTTGTTTTCTACATAAGGTCAGATGAACAATATATTTTAGTTAGTAACACTATCATGGCTGTGTTTTTGTTTTTCTTTATTATACTATGACGTTCTAATAGACAGTGGGCGTTCTTTTCTACTTAAAGTCAGTTGGACAATATATTTAATTTGGTAACACTGTCATGGCTGTGTTTTTGTTGATTATTGAACTGTATGACGTTCTGATAGACCGTGGGTTTTATTTTCTACGTTAGGTCAGATGGACAATATATTTTAGTTAACGACGCTATCATGGCTGTGTTTTTTATTGATTATTATACTGTGTGACGTTCTGATAAGACAGTGGAAGTTATGTTCTAGTGGGCGTTCTTTTCTACTTATGGTCAGGTGGAAAAGATATTATATTTTTGACGCTGTCATGGATGTGCTTTTGTTGATTATTAAACTGTGTGACGTTCTGATAAGACAGTGGACTTTCTTTTTTACTGAATATCAGATTGACAATATATTGTAGTTAGCGACACTATCATGGCTGTGTTTTTGTTGATTATTATAATGCGTGACGTTCTGATAAGACAATAGACGTTCTTTTGTACTTAAGGTCAGATGGAAAATATATTTTAGTTAGTGACACTATCATGGCTGTGTTTTTGTTGATCATTTTACTGTGTGACGTTCTGTTAGACATTGGGCGTTCTTTTCAACTTAAGGTCCGATGGAAAATATATTTAACTTTCTGATACTGTCATGGCTGTGTTTCTTGTTGATTATTATACTGTGTGACGTTCTGATAAGAAAATGGAAGTTATTTTCTTGTGGGTGTTCTTTTCTACTTAAGGTCAGGTGAAAATATATTATACTTTTTGACGCTGTCATGGATGCGCTTTTGTTGATTATTTTACTCTGTGACGCTCTGATAAGACAATGGACGTTCTTTTCTACTTATGGTCAGATGGACAATATATTTTAGTTAGTGACACTTTTTGTTGATTATTATACTGTGTTACGTTCTGATAGACAGCGGAAGTTCTTTTCTACTTAAGGTCCGATGGAAAATATATTTAACTTTCTGATAGTGTCATGGCTGTGTTTTTGTTGATTATTATACTTTGCGACGTTCTGATAAGACAGCGGACGTTCTTTTCTACTTAAGGTCAGATGGACAGTATATTTTATCTAGTGACACTGTCATGGCTGTGTTTTTTGTTGATTATTATACTGTGTGACGTTCTGATAGACAGTGGACGTACTTTTCTACTTAATGTCCGATGGAAAATATATTTAACTTTCTGATACTGTCATGGCTGTGCTTTTTGTTCATTATTATACTGTGTGACGTTCTAATAGAAAGTGGGCGTTCTTTTCTACTTAGGGTCAGATGGACAATATATTTTACTTGGTAACACTGTCATGGCTGTGTTTTTTGTTCATTATTATACTGTGTGACGTTCTAATAGAAAGTGGGCGTTCTTTTCTACTTAGGGTCAGATGGACAATATATTTTTCTTGGTAACACTGTCATGGCTGTGTTTTTTGTTGATTATTATACTCCGTGACGTGCTAATAGACCATGGGTTTTAGTTTCTACTTAAGGTCAGATGGACAATATATTTTAGTTAGCGACACTATCATGGCTGTGTTTTTGTTGATTATTATACGGTGTGACGTTCTGATAGACAGTGGACGTTATTTTCTACTTAAGGTCAGATGGACAATATATTTTAACTGGTAACACTTTCATGGCTGTGTTTTTGTTGATTATTATCTATGTGACATTCTCATAGACCGTGGGTTTTATTTTCTACTTTAGGTCAGATGGACAATATATTTTAGTTAGCGACACTATCATGGCTGTGTTTTTGTTGATTATTATACTGTGTGACGTTCTGATAAGACAGTGGAAGTTATTTTCTAGTTGGCGTTCTTTTCTACTTAAGGTCAGATGGACAATATATTTTAGTTAGGGACACTTTTTGTTGATTATTATACTATGTTACGTTCTGATAGACAGCGGAAGTTCTTTTCTACTTAAGGTCCGATTGAAAATATATTTAACTTTCTGATACTGTCATGGCTGTGTTTTTTTATTAATTATTATACTTTGCGACGTTCTGATAAGACAGCCGACGTTCTTTTCTACTTAAGGTCAGATGGACAGTATATTTTATCTAGTGACACTGTCATGGCTGTGTTTTTTGTTGATTATTATACTGTGTGACGTTCTGATAGACAGAGGACGTACTTTTCTACTTAATGTCCGATGGAAAATATATTTAACTTTCGGATACTGTCATGGCTGTGTTTTTTGTTCATTATTATACTGTGTGACGTTCTAATAGAAAGTGGGCGTTCCTTTCTACTTAGGGTCAGATGGACAATATATTTTACTTGGTAACACTGTCATGGCTGTGTTTTTTGTTGATTATTATACTGTGTGACGTTCTAATAGAAAGTGGGCGTTCTTTTCTACTAAGGGTCAGATGGAAAATATATTTTACTTGGTAACACTGTCATGGCTGTGTTTTTGTTGATTATTATACTCTGTGACGTTCTGATAGACAGTGGACGTTATTTTCTACTTAAGGTCAGATGGACAATATATTTTACCTGGTAACGCTTTCATGGCTGTGTTTTTGTTGATTATTATCTATGTGATATTCTCATAGACCGTGGGTTTTATTTTCTACTTTAGGTCAGATGGACAATATATTTTAGTTAGCGACACTATCATGGCTGTGTTTTTGTTGATTATTATACTGTGTGACGTTCTGATAAGACAGTGGAAGTTATTTTCTAGTGGGCGTTCTTTTCTACTTAAGGTCAGGTGGAACATATATTATACTTTTTGACGTTGTCATGGATGTGCTTTTGTTGATTATTAAACTGTGTGACGTTCTGATAAAACAGTGGACTTTCTTTTTTACTGAATATCAGATGGACAATATATTTTAGTTAGTGACACTATCATGGCACTATCAAGGCACTATCATGACACTATCATGGAAACTATATTATACTTGGTGACGCTGTCATGGCTGTGTTTTTTTTATCTTTATACTGTGTGACGTACTGATAGCCAGCAATAGTTTTCTACTTAAGGTCAGGTGGAAAATATATTATGCTTGGTGACGCTGTCATGGCTGTGTTTTTTTTCTTATTGTACTGTGTGACGTTCTAATAAGACAGTGGACGTTCTTTTCTACTTAAGGTAAGATGGAAAATATATTATGCCAGATGGCCCTGTCATGGCTGTGTTTTTGTTGATTATTACACTGTGTGAAGTTCTGATAAGACAGCCGAAGCTCTTTTCTACTTAAGGTCAGATGGAAAATATATTATACTTGGTGACGATGTCATGGCTGTGTTCTATTTTGATTATTATACTGTGTGACGTTCTGATAGACCTGTGGTGTTCTTTTCTAATGAATGTCAGATGGAAAATATATTTTACTTGCTGATACTGTCATGCCTCTGTTTTTGTTGATTATTAGACTGTGTGACGTTCTGATAGACCGTGGGTTTTATTTTCTACTTAAGGTCAGATGGACAATATATTTTAGTTAGCGACACTATCATGGCTGTGTTTTTGTTGATTATTATACTGTGTGACGTTCTGATAAGACAGCGGAAGTTCTTTTCTACTTAAGGACAGATGGAAAATATATGTTAGTTAGTGACACTATCATGGCTGTGGTTTTTTTTAATTATACTGTTACATTCTAAAAGACAGTGGGCGTTCTTTTCTACTTAAGGTCAGATGGATAATATATTTTACTTGGCAACACTCTCATGGCTGTGTTTTTGTTGATTAGTATACTATGTGACGTTCTGGTTGACCGTGTGTTTTATGTTCTACTTATGGTCTGATGGACAATATATTTTACTTAGGTAACATTGTCATTGCTGTGTTTTTTTATGATTAGTATACTGTGTGACGTTCTGATAGACAGTGGACGTTATTTTCTGCTTAAGGTCAAATGGAAAATATATTATATTGGTGACGCTGTCATGGCTGTTTTTTTGTTGCTCATTTTACTGTGTGACGTACTGATAGCCATCAATAGTTATTTTCTACTTAAGGATAGATGGACAATATATTTTAGTCAGTGACACTATCATGGGTGTGTTTTTGTTGTTATTATACTGTGACGTTCTAATAGACAGTGGGCGTTCTTTTCTACTTAAGGTCAGATGGAAAATATATTATGCCAGATGGCGCTGTCATGGCTGTGTTTTTGCTGATTATTACACTGTGTGACGTTCTGATAAGACAGCCGAAGCTCTTTTCTACTTAAGGTCAGATGGACAATATATTTTAGTTAGGGACACTATCATGGCTCTGATTTTGTTGATTATTATAAGGTGTGACGTTCTGATAAGAGAGTGGACGTTCTTTTCTACTTAAGGTTAGATGGACAATACAGTCTAGTTAATGACATTATCATGGATGTGTTTTTGTTTTCTTTATTATAATGTGACATTCTAATAGACAGTGGGGGTTCTTTTCTACTTAAGGTCAGATGGACAGTATAATTTAATTGGTGACATTGTCATGGCTGCGTTTTTTGTTGATTATTATACTGTTTGGCGTTCTGATAGACAGTGGATGTTCTTTTCTACTTAAGGTCAGATGGAAAATATATTATACTTGGTGACGCTGTCATGGCTGTGTTTTTGTTGATGATTATACTGTGTGACGTACTGATAGCCAGCAATAGTTCTTTTCTACTTATGGTCAGATGGAGAATATATTTTACTTGGCAACATTGTCATGGCTGCGTTTTTTGTTGATTATTATACTGTGTGACGTTCTGATAGACCTTGGGTTTTATTTTCTACTTAAGGTCAGATGGACAATATATTTTAGTTAGCGACACTATCATGGCTGTGTTTTTGTTGATTATTATACTGTGTGACGTTCTGATGAGACAGCGGAAGTTCTTTTCTACTTAAGGACAGATGGAAAATATATGTTTGTTAGTGATTATTACACTGTGTGACGTTCTGATAAGACAGCCGAAGCTCTTTTCTACTTAAGGTCAGATGGACAATATATTTTAGTTAGTGACACTATCATGGCTGTGTTTTTTTATCATTATACTGTGTGACGTACTGATAGCCAGCAATAGTTATTTTCTATTTAAGGTGAGATGGACAATATATTTTAGTTTGTGACGCTGTCATGGCTGTATTTTTGTTGATTATTATACTGTGTGAAGTTCAGAAAAGACAGTGGGCGCTCTTTTCTACTTAAGGTCAGATTGAAAATATATTTTACTTGCTGATACTGTCATGGCTCTGTTTTTTTATTGATTATTAATCTGTGTGACGCTCTGATATACCGTGGGTGTTCTTTTCTAATGAATGTCAGCTGGACAATATATTTTAGTTAGTGACACTATAATGGCTCTGTTTTTGTTGACTATTATAAGGTGTGACGTTCTGATAAGAGAGTGGACGTTCTTTTCTACTTAAGGTCAGATGGACAATACAGTCTAGTTAATGACACTATCATGGATGTGTTTTTGTTTTTTTTATTATAATGTGACATTATAATAGACAGTGGGGGTTCTTTTCTACTTAAGGTCAGATGGACAGTATAATTTAATTGGTGACATTGTCATGGCTGCGTTTTTTGTTGATTATTATACTGTGTGACGTTCTGATAAGACAGCGAAGTTCTTTTCTACTTAAGGACAGATGGAAAATATATGTTAGTTAGTGACACTGTCATGGCTGTGTTTTTGTTTTTCTTTATTATACTGTGACGTTCTAATAGACAGTGAACGTTCTTTTCTACTTAAGGTCAGGTGGAAAATATATTATGCTTGTTGACGCTGTCATGGATGTGCTTTTATTGATTATTAAACTGTGTGACGTTCTGATAAGACAGTGGACGTTCTTTTCTACTTAGGGTCAGATGGCCAATATATTTTACTTGGTAACACTGTCATGGCTGTATTTTTTGTTGATTATTATACTCTGTGACGTTCTGATAGACCGTGGGTTTTATTTTCTACTTAAGGTCAGGTGGCCAATATATTTTAGTTAGCGACACTATCATGGCTGTGTTTTTGTTGATTATTATACTGTGTGACGTTCTCATAAGACAGCGAAGTTCTTTTCTACTTAAGGACAGATGGAAAATATATGTTAGTTAGTGACACTATCATGGCTGTGTTTGTTTTTTTTAATTATACTGTTACGTTCTAAAAGACAGTGGGCGTTCTTTTCTGCTTAAGGTCAGATGGATAATATATTTTACTTTGTAACACTGTCATGGCTGTTTTGTTTTTATCATTATACTGTGTGACGTACTGATAGCCAACAATATTTATTTTCTACTTAAGGTGAGATGGACAATATATTTTAGTTTGTGACGCTGTCATGGCTGTATTTTTGTTGATTATTATACTGTGTGAAGTTCTGAAAAGACAGTGGGCGCTCTTTTCTACTTAAGGTCAGATGGAAAATATATTTTACTTGCTGATACTGTCATGGCTCTGTTTTTTATTGATTATTATTCTGTGTGACGATCTGATATACCGTGGGTGTTTTTTTTCTTATGAATTTCAGCTGGACAATATATTTTAGTTAGCGACATTATCATGGCTCTGTTTTTGTTGATTATTATAAGGTGTGACGTTCTGATAAGAGAGTGGACGTTCTTTTCTACTTAAGGTCAGATGGACAATACAGTCTAGTTAATGACACTATCATGGATGTGTTTTTTTTTTTATTATACTGTGACATTCTAATAGACAATGGGGGTTCTTTTCTACTTAAGGTCAGATGGACAGTATATTTTAATTGGTGACATTGTCATGGCTGCGTTTTTTGTTGATTATTATACTGTGTGACGTACTGATAGCCAGCAATAGTTCTTTCTACTTATGGTCAGATGGAGAATATATTTTACTTGGCAACATTGTCATGGCTGCGTTTTTTGTTGATTATTATACTGTTTGACGTTCTGATAGACAGTGGATGTTCTTTTCTACTTAAGGTCAGATGGAAAATATATTATACTTGGTGACGCTGTCATGGCTGTGTTTTTGTTGATGATTATACTGTGTGACGTACTGATAGCCAGCAATAGTTCTTTTCTACTTATGGTCAGATGGAGAATATATTTTACTTGGCAACATTGTCATGGCTGTGTTTTTTGTTGATTATTATACTGTTTGACGTTCTGATAGACAGTGAATGTTCTTTTCTACTTAAGGTCAGATGGAAAATATATTATACTTGGTGACGATGTCATGGCTGTTTTTTTTTTATTATTATACTGTGTGACGTTCTGATAGACCGTGGGTTTTATTTTCTACTTAAGGTCAGATGGACAATATATTTTAGTTAGCGACACTATCATGGCTGTATTTTTGTTGATTATTATACTGTGTGACGTTCTGATGAGACAGCGGAAGTTCTTTTCTACTTAAGGACAGATGGAAAATATATGTTAGTTAGTGACACTATCATGGCTGTGTTTGTTTGTTTTTTAATTATACTGTTACGTTCTAAAAGACAGTGGTCGTTCTTTTCTACTTAAGGTCAGATGGATAATATATTTTACTTGGTAGCACCGTCATGGCTGTGTTTTTGTTGATTAGTATACTATGTGACGTTCTGGTTGACCGTGTTTTTTATTTTCTACTTAAGGTCTGATGGACAATATATTTTACTTGGTAACATTGTCATTGTTGTGTTTTTTTTATGATTAGTATACTGTGTGACGTTCTGATAGACAGTGGACGTTATTTTCTACTTAAGGTCAAATGGAAAATATATTATATTGGTGACGCTGTCATGGCTGTTTTTTTTTGTTGCTCATTTTACTGTGTGACGTACTGATAGCCATCAATAGTTATTTTCTACTTAAGGATAGATGGACAATATATTTTAGTCAGTGACACTATCATGGGTGTGTTTTGTTGTTATTATACTGTGACGTTCAAATAGACTGTGGGCGAACTTTTCTACTTAAGGTCAGATGGAAAATATATTATGCCAGATGACGCTGTCATGGCTGTGTTTTTTTGATTATTACACTATGTGACGTTCTGATAAGACAGCCGAAGCTCTTTTCTTCTTAAGGTCAGATGGACAATATATTTTAGTTAGTGACACTATCATGGCTGTGTTTTTTTATCATTATACTGTGTGACGTACTGATAGCCAACAATAGTTATTTTCTACTTAAGGTGAGACAGACAATATATTTTAGTTTTTGACGCTGTCATGGCTGTATTTTTGTTGATTATTATACTGTGTGAAGTTCTGAAAAGACAGTGGGAGCACTTTTCTACTTAAGGTCAGATGGAAAATATATTTTACTTGCTGATACTGTCATGGCTCTGTTTTTTATTGATTTTTATTCTGTGTGACGCCCTGATATAACGTGTGTATTCTTTTCTAATGAATGTCAGCTGGACAATATATTTTAGTTAGCGACACTATCATGGCTCTGTTTTTGTTGATTATTATAATGTGTGACGTTCTGATAAGACAGTGGACGTTCTTTTCTACTTAAGGCCAGATGGACAATACAGTCTAGTTAATGACACTATCATGGATGTTTTTTTTTATTATACTGTGACATTCTAATAGACAGTGGGGGTTCTTTTCTACTTAAGGTCAGATGGACAGTATATTTTAATTGGTGACATTGTCATGGCTGCGTTTTTTGNACGTCCTTTTCTACTCAAGGTCAGATGGAAAATATATTATAATGGTGACGCTGTCCTGGCTGTTTTTGTGTTGATCAATTTACTGTGTGACGTACTAATATCCAACAATAGTTCTTTTCTCCTTAAGGTCAGATGGAAAATATATTATACTTGGTGACGCTGTCATGGCTGTATTTTTGTTAATTATTATACTGTGTGACGTTCTGAAAAGACAGTGGGCCTTCTTTTCTACTTAAGGTCAGATGGAAAATATATTTTACCTGCTGATACTGTCATGGCTCTGTTTTTTGTTGATTATTATACTATTTGACGTTCTGATAGACAGTGGATGTTCTTTTCTCCTTAAGGTCAGATGGAAAATATATTATACTTGGTGACGCTGTCATGGCTGTGTTTTTGTTGATGATTATACTGTGTGACCTACTGATAGCCAGCAATAGTTTTTTTCTACTTAAGGTCAGATGGCCAATATATTTAACCTGCTGATACTGTCATGGCTCTTTTTTTGTTGATTATTATACTCTGTGACTTTCTAATAGACAGTGGGTGTTCTTTTCTACTTAGGATGAGATGGACAATATATTTTACTTGGTAACACTGTCATGGCTGTGTGTTTTGTTGATTATTATACTATGTGACGTTCTGGTAGATCGTGGCTGTTCTTTTCTACTGAATGTCAGATGGAAAATATATTTTAGTTAGTGACGCTATCAAGGCTGTGTTTTTCTTTATTATTATAATGTGTGACGTTCTGATAAGACAGCGGAAGTTCTTTTCTACTTAAGGTCAGATGGAAAATATAGTTTAGTTAGTGACACTATCATGGCTGCTTTTTTTGTTTTTTTATTATACTCTTACGTTCTAATAGACAGTGGGCGTTCTTTTCAACTTAAGGTCAGATGGACAATATATTTTACTTGGTAGCACTGTTATGGCTGTGTTTTTGTTGATTAGTATTCTCTGTGACGTTCTGATAGATAGTGGACGTCCTTTTCTACTCAAGGTCAGATGGAAAATATATTATAATGGTGACGCTGTCCTGGCTGTTTTTGTGTTGATCAATTTACTGTGTGACGTACTAATATCCAACAATAGTTATTTTCTTCTTAAGGTCAGATGGACAATATATTTAGTCAGTGACGCTATCATGGGTGTGTTTTTGTTGTTGTTATTATAATGTGACGTTCTAATAGACAGTGGGCGTTCTTTTCTACTTAAGGTCAGATGGAAAATATATTATGCTTGGTGACGCTGTCATGGCTGGTTTTTTTTTTATTATACTCTGTGACGTTCTGAGAGACAGTGGACATTCTTTTTAACTTAAGGTCAGGTGGAAAATATATTTTAGTTAGTGACACTATCATGGCTGTATTTTTGTTTTTTTCTTTAATATACTGTGACTTTCTAATAGACAGTGGGTGTTCTTTTCTACTTCAGGTCAGATGGACAATATGTTTTACTTGGCAACACTGTCATGGCTGTGTTTTTTGTTGATTATTATACTCTTTGACGTTCTGATAGACGTGTGTTTTATTTTCTACTTAAGGTCAGATGGACAATATATTTTAGCTGGCGACACTATCATGGCTGTGGGTTTTGTTTGTTATAATACTGTGACGTTCTGATAAGACAGTGGGCGTTCTTTTCTACTTAAGGTCAGATGGACAGTATATTTTACCTGGTGACACTGTCATGGCTGTGATTTTGTTGATTATTTTACTGTGTGACGTTCTAATAAGACAATGGATGTTTTATTCTGCTTAAGGTCTGATGGACAATATATTTTAGTTAGTGACACTATCATGGCTGTGGGTTTTGTTTGTTATAATACTGTGACGTTCTAATAGACAGAGGGCGTTCTTTTCTACTTAAGGTCAGGTGGAAAATATATTATTCTTGGTGACGCTGTCATTGCTGTGTATTTGTTGATTAATATACTGTGTGACGCTCTCAATGACCGTGGGTGTTCTTTTCTAATGCATGTCAGATGGACAATATATTTTATTTAGCGACACTATCATGGCTGTGTTTTTGTTGATTATTATAATGTGTGACGTTCTGATAAGACAGTGGGCGTTCTTTTCTACTTAAGGTCAGATGGACAGTATATTTTACCTGGTGACACTGTCATGGCTGTGATTTTGTTGATTATTTTACTCTGTGACGTTCTAATAAGACAATGGATGTTCTTTTCTGCTTAAGGTCTGATGGACAATATATTTCAGTTAGTGACACTATCATGGCTGTGGGTTTTGTGTGTTATAATACTGTGACGTTCTAATAGACAGAGGGCGTTCTTTTCTACTTAAGGTCAGGTGGAAAATATCTTATTCTTGGTGACGCTGTCATGGTTGTGTATATGTTGATTAATATACTGTGTGACGTTCTGATAAGACAGCCGACGTTCTTTTCTACTTAAGGTCAGATGGGACAATATATTTTAGTTAGTGACACTATCATGGCTGTGTTTTTGTTGATTATTATACTGTGTGGCGTTCTGACAAGACAGTGGAAGTTCTTTTCTATTTAAGGTGAGACAGACAATAGTTATTTTCTACTTAAGGTCAGATGAACAATACATTTTTGTTTCTGACGCTGTCATGGCTGTATTTTTGTTAATTAGTATACTGTGTGACGTTCTGAAAAGACAGTGGGCGCTCTTTTCTACTTAAGGTCAGATGGACAATATATTTTAGCTGGCGACACTATCATGGCTGTGTTTTTGTTGATTATTATACTGTGTGACGTTCTGACAAGACAGTGGAAGTTCTTTTCTATTTAAGGTGAGGCAGACAATAGTTCTTTTCTACTTAAGGTCAGATGAACAATACATTTTTGTTTCTGACGCTCTCATGGCTGTATTTTTGTTAATTATTATACTGTGTGACGTTCTGAAAAGACAGTGGGCGCTCTTTTCTACTTAAGGTCAGATGGAAAATATATTTTACCTCCTGATACTGTCATGGCTCTGTTTTTTGTTTATTATTATACTGTGTGACGCTCTGAATGACGTGGGTGTTCTTTTCTAATGAATGTCAGATGGACAATATATTTTATTTAGAGACACTATCATGGCTGTGTTTTTGTTGATTATTATAATGTGTGACGTTCTGATAAGACAGTGGGCGTTCTTTTCTACTTAAGGTCAGATGGACAGTATATTTTACCTGGTGACACTGTCATGGCTGTGATTTTGTTGATTATTTTACTCTGTGACGTTCTAATAAGACAATGGATGTTCTTTTCTGCTTAAGGTCTGATGGACAATATATTTCAGTTAGTGACACTATCATGGCTGTGTGTTTTGTTTGTTATAATACTGTGACGTTCTAATAGACAGAGGGCGTTCTTTTCTACTTAAGGTCAGGTGGAAAATATATTATTCTTGGTGACGCTGTCATTGCTGTGTATTTGTTGATTAATATACTGTGTGCCGTTCTGATAAGACAGCCGACGTTCTTTTTTACTTAAGGTCAGATGGGACAATATATTTTAGTTAGTGACACTATCATGGCTGTGTTTTTGTTGATTATTATACTGTGTGACGTTCTGACAAGACAGTGGAAGTTCTTTTCTATTTAAGGTGAGACAGACAATAGTTCTTTTCTACTTAAGGTCAGATGAACAATACATTTTTGTTTCTGACGCTGTCATGGCTGTATTTTTGTTAATTATTATACTGTGTGACGTTCTGAAAAGAAAGTGGGCGCTCATTTCTACTTAAGGTCAGATGGAAAATATATTTTACCTGCTGATACTGTCATGGCTCTGTTTTTTGTTGATTGTTATACTGTGTGACGCTCTCAATGACCGTGGGTGTTATTTTCTAATGCATGTCAGATGGACAATATATTTTATTTAGCGACACTATCATGGCTGTGTTTTTGTTGATTATTATAATGTGTGACGTTCTGATAAGACAGTGGGCGTTTTTTCTACTTCAGGTCAGATGGAGAATATGTTTTACCTGGCAACACTGTCATGGCTGTGTTTTTTGTTGATTATTATACTCTTTGACGTTCTGATTGACCGTGTGTTTTATTTTCTACTTAAGGTTAGATGGACAATATATTTTAGCTGGCGACACTATCATGGCTGTGTTTTTGTTGATTATTATAATGTGTGACGTTCTGATAAGACAGTGGGCGTTCTTTTCTACTTAAGGTCAGATGGACAGTATATTTTACCTGGTGACACTGTCATGGCTGTGATTTTGTTGATTATTTTACTGTGTGACGTTCTAATAAGACAATGGATGTTTTATTCTGCTTAAGGTCTGATGGACAATATATTTTAGTTAGTGACACTATCATGGCTGTGGGTTTTGTTTGTTATAATACTCTGACGTTCTAATAGACAGAGGGCTTTCTTTTCTACTTAAGGTAAGGTGGAAAATATATTATTCTTGGTGACGCTGTCATTGCTGTGTATTTGTTGATTAATATACTGTGTGACGTTCTGATAAGACAGCCGACGTTCTTTTTTACTTAAGGTCAGATGGGACAATATATTTTAGTTAGTGACACTATCATGGCTGTGTTTTTGTTGATTATTATACTGTGTGACGTTCTGACAAGACAGTGGAAGTTCTTTTCTATTTAAGGTGAGACAGACAATAGTTCTTTTCTACTTAAGGTCAGATGAACAATACATTTTTGTTTCTGACGCTGTCATGGCTGTATTTTTGTTAATTATTATACTGTGTGACGTTCTGAAAAGACAGTGGGCGCTCTTTTCTACTTAAGGTCAGATGGAAAATATATTTTACCTGCTGATACTGTCATGGCTCTGTTTTTTGTTGATTGTTTTACTGTGTGACGCTCTCAATGACCGTGGGTGTTCTTTTCTAATGCATGTCAGATGGACAATATATTTTATTTTGCGACACTATCATGGCTGTGTTTTTGTTGATTATTATAATGTGTGACGTTCTGATAAGACAGTGGGCGTTCTTCTCTACTTAAGGTCAGATGGACAGTATATTTTACCTGGTGACACTGTCATGGCTGTGATTTTGTTGATTATTTTACTCTGTGACGTTCTAATAAGACAATGGATGTTTTATTCTGCTTAAGGTCTGATGGACAATATATTTCAGTTAGTGACACTATCATGGCTGTGGGTTTTGTTTGTTATAATACTGTGACGTTCTAATAGACAGAGGGCGTTCTTTTCTACTTAAGGTCAGGTGGAATATATATTATTCTTGGTGACGCTGTCATGGCTGTGTATTTGTTGATTAATATACTGTGTGACGTTCTGATAAGACAGCCGACGTTCTTTTCTACTTAAGGTCAGATGGGACAATAGATTTTAGTTAGTGACACTATCATGGCTGTGTTTTTGTTGATTATTATACTGTGTGACGTTCTGACAAGAGAGTGGAAGTTCTTTTCTATTTAAGGTGAGACAGACAATAGTTCTTTTCTACTTAAGGTCAGATGAACAATACATTTTTGTTTCTGACGCTGTCATGGCTGTATTTTTGTTAATTATTATACTGTGTGACGTTCTGAAAAGAGAGTGGGCGCTCTTTTCTACTTAAGGTCAGATGGAAAATATATTTTACCTGCTGATACTGTCATGGCTCTGTTTTTTGTT
>MJUT01060772.1:1107914-1123620 GCA_002080005.1 Gigantidas platifrons
CGTATTCTATGGAAACAGACAGAAGAAACCATACATGTACATGTATACTTGGTTCTGTATTCTCAGTATTCTCTGGAAACAGAAAGAACAAAAGATAGATGTACAGGTATACAGGGTTCTGTATTCTCAGTATTATCTGGAAACAGAAAGAACAAAACATAGATGTACATGTATACAGGTGTTTGTATTCTCAGTATTTTCTGGAAACAGAAAGAACAAAACATAGATGTACATATATACAGGGTTCTGTATTCTTTGGAAACAGAAAGAAGAAAACATAGATGTACATGCATACTGTACTGGGCTTCGTATTTTCAGTATTCCCTGGAAACATACAGAAGAAAACATAGTTGTACATGTATACTGGGGTCTGTATTCTCAGTATTCTCTGGAAACAGACAGAAGAAAACATAGATGTACATGTATGCTGGGTTCTGTATTCTCAGTATTCTCTGAAACAGAAAGAATAAAACATAGCTGTACATGTATACTTGGCTATGTATTCTCAGTATTCTCTGGAAACAGAAAGAACAAAAGATAGATGTACATGTATACAGGGTTCTGTATTCTCAGTATTATCTGGAAACAGAAAGAACAAAACATAGATGTACATGTATAACGGGTTCTGTATTCTCAGTATTATGTTGAAACAGACAGGAGAAAACATAGATGTATATGCACACTGGGTTCTGTATTTCCCGTATTCTATGGATACAGTCAGAAGAAACCATACATGTACATGTATACTTGGTTCTGTATTCTCAGTATTCTCTGGAAACAGAAAGAACAAAACTTAGATGTACATGTAAACAGGGTTCTGTATTCTCTGGAAACAGAAAGAAGAAAACATAGATGTACACGTATACTGTACTGGGCTGCGTATTTTCAGTATTCCCTGGAAACAGGCAGAAGAAAACATAGTTGTACATGTATACTGGGTACTATATTCTCAGTATTTTCTGGAAACAGAAAGAATAAAACATAGCTGTACATGTATACTTGGTTCTGTATTCTCAGTAATCTCTGGAAACAGAAAGAACAAAAGATAGATGTACATGTATACAGGGTTCTGTATTCTCAGTATTATCTGGAAACAGAAAGAACAAAACATAGATGTACATGTATACAGGTGTTTGTATTCTCAGTATTCTCTCGTAACAGAGAGAAGAAAACATACATGTACATGTATAATGGGTTCTCTATTCTCAGTATTATGTTGAAACAGACAGAAGAAAACATAGATGTATATGCACACTGGATTCTGTATTCCCGTATTCTATGGATACAGACAGAAGAAACCATACATGTACATGTATGCTTGGTTCTGTATTCTCAGTATTCTCTGGAAACAGAAAGAACAAAACATAGATGTACATGTATACAAGGTTCTGTATTCTTTGGAAACAGAAAGAAGAAAACATAGATGTACATGCATACTGTACTGGGCTGCGTATTTTCAGTATTCCCTGGAAACAGACAGAAGAAAATATAGTTGTACATGTATACTGGGGTCCGTATTCTCAGTATTCTCTGGAAACAGACAGAAGAAAACATAGATGTGGATGTACACTGGGCTCTGTATTCTCAGTATTCTCTGGAAACAGAAAGAATAAAACATAGCTGTACATGTATACTGGGTTCTGTATTATCCGTATTTTCTAGAAACAGACAGAAGAAAACATATATGTACATGTATACTGGGTTCGGTATTATCCGCGTTCTCTGGAAATAGACAGAAGAAAACATATATGTACATAAATACTGGGTTCTATATTCTCAGTATTTGCTGGAAACAGATAGAAGAAAACATAGATGCACATGTATACAGGGTTCTGTATTCTCAGTATTCTCTGGAAGCAGTAAGAATAAAACATAGATGTACATGTATACAGGGTTCTGTAATCTCTGGAAACAGAGAGAAGAAAACATACATGTACATGCATAATGGGTTCTGTATTCTCAGTATTCTGTTGAAACAGACAGAAGAAAACATAGACGTATATGCACACTGGCTTCTGTATTCCCCGTATTATATGGAAACAGACAGAAGAAACCATACATGTACATGTATACTTGGTTATGTATTCTCAGTATTCTCTGGAAACAGAAAGAACAAAAGATAGATGTACATGTATAGAGGGTTCTGTATTCTCAGTATTATCTGGAAACAGAAAGAACAAAACATAGATGTACATGTATACAGGGTTCTGTATTCTCTAGAAACAGAAAGAAGAAAACATAGATGTACATGTATACTGGTGTTTGTATTCTCAGTATTCTCTGGAAACAGAGAGAAGAAAACATACATGTACATGTATAATGGGTTCTGTATTCTCAGTATTATGTTGAAACAGACAGAAGAAAACATAGAGGTATATGCACACTGGGTTCTGTATTCCCCGTATTCTATGGATACTGGCAGAAGAAACCATACATGTACATGTATACTTGGTTCTGTATTCTCAGTATTCTCTGGAAACAGTAAGAACAAAACCTAGATGTACATGTAAACAGGGTTCTGTATTCTCTGGAAACAGAAAGAAGAAAACATAGATGTACATGTATACTGTACTGGGCTGCGTATTTTCAGTATTGCCTGGAAACAGGCAGAAGAAAACATAGTTGTACATGTATACTGGGTACTATATTCTCAGTATTTTCTGGAAACAGAAAGAAGAAAACATAGATGTGGATGTACACTTGGCTCGGTATTCTCAGTATTCTCTGGAAACAGAAAGAATAAAACATAGCTGTACATGTATACTGGGTTCTGTATTATCATTATTTTCTGGAAACAGAAAGAAAAAAACATAGATGTACATGTATACTGGGTTCTGTATTCTCAGTATTCTCTGAAACAGAAAGAAGAAAACATAGTTGTACATATATAATGGGTTCTGTATTCACAGTATTTTCTGGAAGCAGAGAGAAGAAAACATACATGTATATGTATAATGGGTTCTGTATTCTCAGTATTATGTTGAAGCAGACAGAAGAAAACATAGATGTACATGCACACTGAGTTCTGTATTCTCAGTATTTTCTGGAAACAGAGAGAAGAAAACATACATGTACATGTATAATGGGTTATATATTCTCAGTAATTTCTGTAAACAGAAAGAAGAAAAGTATTCTCCATATTTTCTAGAAACAGACAGAAGAAAACATATATGTACATGTATACTGGGTACTATATTCTCAGTATTTTCTGGAAACAGAAAGAATAAAATATAGATGTACATGTATACTTGGTTCTGTATTATCCGTATTTTCTAGAAACAAACAGAATAAAACATATATGTACATGTATACAGGGTTCTGTATTATCCGTATTCTATGGAAACAGAAATAAGAAACCATACATGTACATGTATACTGGGTTCTGTATTCTCAGTATTCTCTGGAAACAGTAAGAGCAAAACATAGATGTACATGTATACAGGGTTCTGTATTCTCAGTATTCTCTGGAAACAGTAATAACAAAACATAGGTGTACATGTATACAATGTTCTGTATTCTCTGGAAACAGAAAGAAGAAAACATAGATGTACATGTATACTGTAATGGGCTCCATACTTTCAGCATTCTCTGGAAACAGAGAGAAGAAAACATACACGTACATGCATACTGGGTTATGTATTCTCAGTATTTTTTGAAACAGACAGAAGAAAACATAGATGTATATGCACACTGGGTTCTGTATTCCACGTATTCTATTGAAACAGACAGACGATTCCATGCATGTACATCTATAATTGGTAATGTATTCTCAGTATTCTCTGGAAACAGAAAGAACAAAACATAGATGTACATGTATACAGGGTTCTGCTTTCACTGGAAACAGAAAGAAGAAAACATAGATGTGCATGTACACTGGTCTCTGTATTCTCAGTATTCTCTGGAAACAGAAAGAACAAAAGAAAGATGTACATGTATACAGGGTTCTGTATTCTCAGTATTATCTGGAAACAGAAAGAACAAAACATAGTTGTACATGTATACAGGGTTCTGTATTCTCAGTATTATGTTGAAACAGACAGAAGAAAACATGGATGTATATGCACACTGGGTTCTGTATTCCCCGTATTCTATGGATACAGCCAGAAGAAACCATACATGTACATGTATACTTGGTTCTGTATTCTCTGTATTCTCTGGAAACAGGAAGAAAAAACATAGATGTACATGTATACTGTACTGGGCTGCGTATTTTAAGTATTCCCTGGAAACAGATAGAAGAAAACATAGTTGTACATGTATACTGGGTTCTGTATTATCAGTATTTTCTGGAAACAGAAAGAAGAAAACATAGATGTACATGTATACTGGGTTCTGTATTCTCAGTATTCTCTGAAACAGAAAGAAGAAAACATAGTTGTACATATATACTGGGTTCTGTATTCACAGTATTTTCTGGAAACAGAGAGAAGAAAACATACATGTATATGTATAATGGGTTCTGTATTCTGAGTATTCTGTTGAAGCAGACAGAAGAAAACATAGATGTACATGCACACTGAGTTCTGTATTCTCAGTATTTTCTGTAAACAGAAAGAAGAAAACATAGATGTACATGTATACTTGGTTCTGTATTATCCGTATTTTCTGGAAACAGACAGAAGAAAACATATATGTACATGTATACTGGGTTCTGTATTCTCCGCGTTCTCTGGAAATAGACAGAAGAAAACATATATGTACATGTATACTGGGTTCTATATTCTCAGTATTTTCTGGAAACAGATAGAAGAAAACATAGATGTACATGTATACAGTGTTCTGTATTCTCAGTATTCTCTGGAAACAGTAAGAACAAAACATAGATGTACATGTATAGAGGGTTCTGTATTCTCTGGAAACAAAAAGAAGAAAACATAGATGTACATGTATACTAATGTTTGTATTCTCAGTATTCTCTGGAAACAGACAGAAGAAAACATACATGTACATGCATAATGGGTTCTGTATTCTCAGTATTCTGTTGAAACAGACAGAAGAAAACATAGATGTATATGCACACTGGGTTCTGTATTCCCCGTATTCTATGGAAACAGACAGAAGAAACCATACATGTACATGTATACTTGGTTCTGTATTCTCAGTATTCTCTGGAAACAGAAATAACAAAAGATAGATGTACATGTATACAGGGTTCTGTATTCTCAGTATTATCTGGAAACAGAAAGAACAACACATAGATGTACATGTATACAGGGTTCTGTATTCTCTGGAAACAGAAAGAAGAAAACATAGATGTACATGTATACTGGTGTTTGCATTCTCAGTATTCTCAGGAAAGAGAGAGAAGAAAACATACATGTACATGTATAATGGGTCCTGTATTCTCAGTATTATGTTGAAACAGACAGAAGAAAACATAGATGTATATGCACACTGGGTTCTGTATTCCCCGTATTTTATGGATACACACAGAAAAAACCATACATATACATGTATACTGGGTTCTGTATTCTCAGTATTCTCTGGAAACAGAAAGAACAAAACATAGATGTACATGTATACAGGGTTCTGTTTTTACTGGAAACAGAAAGAAGAAAACATAGATGTACATGTATACTGGGTTCTGTATTCTAAGTATTCTCTGAAACAGAAGGAAGAAAACATAGTTGTACATATATAATGGGTTCTGTATTCACAGTATTTTCTGGAAGCAGAGAGAAGAAAACATACATGTACATGTATAATGGGTTCTATATTCTCAGTAATTTCTGTAAACAGAAAGAAGAAAAGTATTCTCCATATTTTCTAGAAACAGACAGAAGAAAACATATATGTACATGTATACTGGGTTCTGTATTCTCCACATTCTCTGGAAATACACAGAAGAAAACATATATGTACATGTATACTGGGTTCTATATTCTCAGTTATTTCTGTAAACAGAAAGAAGAAAACATAGATGTACATGTATACTTGGTTCTGTATTATCCGTATTTTCTAGAAACAAACAGAGGAAAACATATATGTACATGTATACAGGGTTCTGTATTCTCCGTATTCTATGGAAACAGAAAGAAGAAACCATACATGTACATGTATACTGGGTTTTGTATTCTCAGTATTCTCTGGAAACAGAAAGAACAAAACATAGATGTCCATGTATACAGCGTTCTGTATTCTCAGTATTCTCTGGAAAAAGTAATAACAAAACATAGATGTACATGTATACAGGTTTCTGTATTCTCTGGAAACAGAAAGAGGAAACATAGATGTACATGTATACTGTACTGGGCTCCATACTTTCAGTATTCTCTGGAAACATAGAGAAGAAAACATACACGTACATGCATACTGGGTTCAGTATTCTCAGTATTATCTGGAAACAGAAAGAACAACACATAGATGTACATGTATACAGGGTTCTGTATTCTCTGGAAACAGAAAGAAGAAAACATAGATGTACATGTATACTGGGTTCTGTATTCTCAGTTATTTCTGGAAACAGAAAGAAGAAAACATAGATGTACATGTATACTTGGTTATGTATTATCCGTATTTTCTAGAAACAAACAGAGGAAAACATATATGTACATGTATACAGGGTTCTGTATTCTCCGTATTCTATGGAAACAGAAAGAAGAAACCATACATGTACATGTATACTTGGTTCTGTATTCTCAGTATTCTCTGGAAACAGAAAGAACAAAAGATAGATGTACATGTATACAGGGTTTTGTATTCTCAGTATTATCTGGAAACAGAAAGAACAACACATAGATGTACATGTATACAGGGTTCTGTATTCTCTGGAAACAGAAAGAAGAAAACATAGATGTACATGTTTACTGGGTTCTGTATTCTCAGTATTCTTTGAAACAGAAGGAAGAAAACATAGTTGTACATATATACTGGGTTCTGTATTCACAGTATTTTCTGGAAACAGAGAGAAGAAAACATACATGTATATGTATAATGGATTCTGCATTCTCAGTATTATGTTGAAGCAGACAGAAGAAAACATAGATGTACATGCACACTGAGCTCTGTATTCTTAGTATTTTCTGGAAACAGAGAGAAGAAAACATACATGTACATATATAATGGGTTCTATATTCTCAGTAATTTCTGTAAACAGAAAGAAGAAAAGTATTCTCCATATTTTCTAGGAACAGACAGAAGAAAACATATATGTACATATATACTAGGTTCTGTATTCTCAGTATTTTCTAGAAATAGACAGAAGAAAAGATAGATGTACATGTATACTTGGTTCTGTATTATCCGTATTTTCTAGAAACAAACAGAATAAAACATATATGTACATGTATACTGGGTTCTGTATTCTCAACATTCTCTGGAAATACACAGAAGAAAACATATATGTACATGTCTACTGGGTTCTATATTCTCAGTTATTTCTGTAAACAGAAAGAAGAAAACATAGATGTACATGTATACTTGGTTCTGTATTATCCGTATTTTCTAGAAACAAACAGAAGAAAACATATATGTGCATGTATACTGGGTTCTGTATTCTCCACATTCTCTGGAAATACACAGAAGAAAACATATATGTACATGTATACAGGGTTCTGTATTCTCCGTATTCTATGGAAACAGAAAGAAGAAACCATACATGTACATGTATGCTGGGTTTTGTATTCTCAGTATTCTCTAGAAACAGAAAGAACAAAACATAGATGTACATGTATACAGGGTTCTGTATTCTCAGTATTCTCTGGAAACAGTAATAAGAAAACATAGATGTACATGTATACAGGGTTCTGTATTCTCTGGAAACAGAAAGAAGAAAACATAGATGTACATGTATACTGTACTGGGCTCCATACTTTCAGTATTCTCTGGAAACAGAGAGAAGAAAACATACACGTACATGCATACTGGGTTCTGTATTCTCAGTATTTGTTGAAACAGACAGAAGAAAACGTAGATGTATATGCACACTGGGTTCTGTATTCCCCGTATTCTATAGAAACAGACAGACGAATCCATACATGCACATGTATAATTGGTTATGTATTCTCAGTATTCTCTGGAAACAGAAAGAACAAAACATAGATGTACATGTATACAGGGTTCTGTATTCTCTGGAAACAGAAAGAAGAAAACATAGATGTGCATGTACACTGGGCTCTGTATTCTCAGTATTCTCTGGAAACAGAAAGAAGAAAACATAGATGTAAGATATTTTCTTGACTGATAATAGTAAATTAAGTTCTTTGTTATTTTAGTGAAAAGTTCAGACTTGACCAAATAGGTTTCATTTTTGTTTTGCATTGAAGAACCAATTCAGTTAATAATTTAAGTGATATATGTTAATATTTTAGCCAGAATTTTGTCTATGTGAAGTATTGAAATTATATTGGTTATGAGTAATTATTTTGTCACTGATCTCCAGTTATACAAAAATATGAAAGTCAATTCTTTAGAAATTCAAGACATACATTACTAGCGAGGTTGTTAGTACCTGTCTTGTCCAAATTTAAATAGATATAAACTTGTAATAATTCAAGACATACATTACAAGCGAGGTTGTTATTACCTTTCTTGTCCAAATTTGAATAGATATCAATTTGTAATAATTCAAAACATACATTATTAGCGAGGTTGCTAGTACCTGTCTTGTTAAACTAAGCAACATATTCAATTCTTTAGAAATTCAAGACATACATTACTAGCGAGGTTGTTAGTACCTGTCTTGTCCAAATTTAAATAAATATAAATCTGTAATAATTCAAGACATACATTACTAACGAGGTTGTTAGTACCTGTCTTGGTAAACTATGTAGCATATTCAATTCTTTAGAAATTCTAGACATACATTACTAGAAAGGTTCTTAGTACCTGTCTTGTCCAAATTTAAATAGATAATAATTAAGGAACTTGAAATCCTAGTGTTTAATCCTAAAGCACTTCATAAAGATGTATAAGATTTGTTAGTTAGAGTATTAATTAATAGAATATCAGTTTGCTCTGAATAATTTTGTAGATCGACAGTATATGATTAACTATTAAACACATACTGCATAATCCCTGTATTAGTGTTTAGTCAGTAAACACTTTCAATTGTAAAAGATGTTACTCATTGAAAAGCAGAACCATTATAAGAACTAAAAACCAGGTCTCGATTCTGTTTAAACAGGTATAATTACAAAACACAAAACTACATAAACACCTTAAAACATAATATTGAGACATCAATTCATGTTTGTGTATAATAAGTGTATCTGGAGACATATATTTTGTTAATTTGTATTTATCCACATATCCTGTAATGCCTCAGGTTCCGGATAATTGTTTTATTGATGAATATTGAATTATCAAATATAGTATAAAAATAAACTATTTATAACTGAACATATTTTCCATCAATGTTGCCATGTTTTCTGTTCCCCTTAGTGAAGTTTAAATGACCCGGTACTAAAAGTTAGTACTGTACGCAAGACATAGTATTGCTTTACCAGTACATCCTAGTGACACATAGCATCACTTTGTCAATATTTGTATATAAGTTATATCTTGGTATTTTTTTTTTGATTCTATCAAGGGATAGAATAGAAGTTGTGGGTTATATATTTCACCAGCTACCTCGCTACAGTATTTTCAGTATTTTCTGGAAACAGAAAGAAGAAAACATATATGTACATGTATACTGGGTTCTGTATTCTCAGTATTCCGTTGAAACAGACAGAAGAAAACATAGATGTATATGCACACTGGGTTCTGTATTCCCCGTATTCTATAGAAACAGACAGACGAATCCATACATGCACATGTATAATTGGTTATGTATTCTCAGTATTCTCTGGAAACAGAAAGAACCAAACATAGATGTACATGTATACAGGGTTCTGTATTCTCTGGAAACAGAAAGAAGAAAACATAGATGTGCATGTACACTGGGATCTGTATTCTCAGTATTCTCTGGAAACAGAAATAATAACACATAGCTGTACATGTATACTGGGTTCTGTATTCTCAGTATTCTCTGGAAACAGAAAGAAGAATACATAGATGTAAGATATTTTCTTGACTGATAATAGTAAATTAAGTTCTTTGTTATTTTAGTGAAAAGTTCAGACTTGACCAAATAGGTTTCATTTTTGTTTTGCATTGAAGAACCAATTCAGTTAATAATTTAAGTGATATATGTTAATATTTTAGCCAGAATTTTGTCTATGTGAAGTATTTAAATTATATTGGTTATGAGTAATTATTTTGTCACTGATCTCCAGTTATGCAAAAATATGAAAGTCAATTCTTTAGAAATTCAAGACATACATTACTAGCGAGGTTGTTAGTACCTGTCTTGTCCAAATTTAAATAGATATAAACTTGTAATAATTCAAGATATACATTACTAGCGAGGTTGTTAGTACCTGTCTTGTCCAAATTTGAATTGATATCAATTTGTAATAATTCAAGACATACATTATTAGCGAGGTTGCTAGTACCTGTCTTGTTAAACTAAGCAACATATTCAATTCTTTAGAAATTCAAGACATACATTACTAGCGAGGTTGTTAGTACCTGTCTTGTCCAAATTTAAATAGATAATAATTAAGGAACTTGAAATCCTAGTGTTTAATCCTAAAGCACTTCATAATGATGTATAAGATTTGTTAGTTAGAGTATTAATTAATAGAGTATCAGTTTGCTCTGATAAATTTTGTAGATCGACAGTATATGATTAACTATTAAACACATACTGCATAATCCCTGTATTAGTGTTTAGTCAGTAAACACTTTCAAATGTAATAGATTTTACTCATTGAAAAGCAGAACCATTATAAGAACTAAAAACCAGGTCTCGATTCTGTTTAAACAGGTATAATTACAAAACACAAGACTACATAAACACCTTAAAACATAATATTGAGACATCAATTCATGTTTGTGTATAATAAGTGTATCTGGATACATATATTTTGTTAATTTGTATTTATCCACATATCCTGTAATACCTCAGGTTCCGGATAATTGTTTTATTGATGAATATTGAATTATCAAATATAGTATAAAAATAAACTATTTATAACTGAACATATTTTCCATCCATTTTGCCATGTTTTCTGTTCCACTTAGTGAAGTTTAAATGACCCGGTACTAAAAGTTAGTACTGTACGCAAGACATAGTATTGCTATACCAGTACATCCTAGTGACATATAGCATCACTTTGTCAATATTTGTATATCAGTTATATCTTGGTATTTTTTTTTGATTCTATCAAGGGATAGAATAGAAGTTGTGGGTTATATATTTCACCAGCTACCTCGCTACAGTATTTTCATTATTTTCTGGAAACAGAAAGAAGAAAACATAGATGTACATGTATACTGGGTTCTGTATTCTCAGTATTCCGTTGAAACAGACAGAAGAAAACATAGATGTACATGTATACTGGTTTCTGTATTCTCCGCGTTCTCTGTAAATAGACAGAAGAAAACATATATGTACATGTATACTGGGTTCTATATTCTCAGTATTTTCTGGAAACAGATAGAAGAAAACATAGATGTACATGTATACAGGGTTCTGTATTCTCAGTATTCTCTGGAAACAGTAAGAACAAAATATAGATGTACATGTATACAGGGTTCTGTATTCTCAGTATTTTCTGGAAAGAGTAAGAACAAAACATAGATGTACATGAATACAGGGTTCTGTATTCTCTGGAAACAGAAAGAGGAAAACATAGATGTACATGTATACTAATGTTTGTATTCTCAGTATTCTCTGGAACAGAGAGAAGAAAGCATACATGTACATGCATACTTGGTTCTGTATTCTCAGTATTCTCTGGAAACAGAAAGAACAAAAGATAGATGTACATGTATATAGGGTTCTGTATTCTCAGTATTATCTGAAAACAGAAAGAACAAAACATAGATGTACATGTATACTGGTGTTTGTATTCTCAGTATTCTCTCGAAACAGAGAGAAAAAAACATACACGTACATTTATAATGGGTTCTCTATTCTGAGCATTATGTTGAAACAGACAGAAGAAAACATAGATGTATATGCACACTGGGTTCTGTATTCCCCGTATTCTATGGATACAGACAGAAGAAACCATACATGTGCATGTATACTTTGTTCTGTATTCTCAGTATCCTCTCGAAACAGAAAGAACAAAACATAGATGTACATGTATACAGGGTTCTGTATTCTCTGGAAACAGAAAGAAGAAAACATAGATGTATATGCATACTGTACTGGGCTGCGTATTTTCAGTATTTCCTGGAAACAGACAGAAGAAAACATATATGTACATGTATACTGGGTACTATATTCTCAGTATTTTCTGGAAACAGAAAGAAGAAAACATAGATGTGGATGTACACTGGGCTCTGTATTCTCAGTATTCTCTGGAAACAGAAAGAATAAAACATAGCTGTACATGTATACTGGGTTCTGTATTCTCTGGAAACAGAAAGAAGAAAACATAGATGTACATGTATACTGTACTGGGCTGTGTATTTTCAGTATTCCCTGGAAACAGACAGAAGAAAACATAGTTGTACATGTATACTGGGGTCTGTATTCTCAGTATTCTCTTGAAAAAGACAGAAGAAAACATATATGTACATGTATACTGGGTACTATATTCTCAGTATTTTATGGAAACAGAAAGAAGAAAACATAGATGTGGATGTACACTGGGCTCTGTAATCTCAATATTCTCTGAAACAGAAAGAAGAAAACATAGTTGTACATATATACTGGGTTCTGTATTCACAGTATTTCCTGGAAACAGAGAGAAGAAAACATACATGTATATGTATAAAGGGTTCTGTATTCTCAGTATTATGTTGAAGCAGACAGAAGAAAACATAGATGTACATGCACACTGAGTTCTGTATTCTCAGTATTTTCTTGAAACAGAAAGAAGAAAAGTATTCTCCATATTTTCTAGAAACAGAGAGAAGAAAACATATATGTACATATATACTAGGTTCTGTATTCTCAGTATTTTCTAGAAATAGACAGAAGAAAACATATATGTACATGTATACTGGGTTCTGTATTCTCCGTATTCCCTTGAAACAGATAGAAGAAATCATAGATGTACATGTATACTGGGTTCTATATTCTCAGTAATTTCTGTAAACAGAAAGAAGAAAACATAGATGTACATGTATACTTGGTTCTGTATTATCCGTATTTTCTAGAAACAGATAGAAGAAAACATATATGTACATGTATACTGGGTTCTGTATTCTCCGCGTTCTCTGGAAATAGACAGAAGAAAACATATATCTACATGTATATAGGGTTCTATATTCTCAGTATTTTCTGGATACAGATAGAAGAAAACATAGATGTACATGTATACAGGGTTCTGTATTCTCAGTATTCTCTGGAAACAGTAAGAACAAAACATAGATGTACATGTATACAGGGTTCTGTATTCTCCGTCTTCTATGGAAACAGAATGAAGAAACCATGCATGTACATGTATACTGGGTTCTGTATTCTCAGTATTCTCTGGAAACAGTAAGAACAAAACATAGATGTATATGTATACAGGGTTCTGTATTTTCTGGAAACAGAAAGAAGAAAACATAGATGTACATGTATACTGTACTGTGCTCCGTATTTGCAGTATTCTCTGGAAACACAGAGAAGAAAACATACATGCACATGTATAATGTGTTCTGTATTCTCAGTATTCTTTTGAAACAGACAGAAGAAAACATAGATGTATATGCACACTGGGTTCTGTGTTCTCCGTATTCTATGGAAACAGACAGAAGAAACCATGCATGTACATGTATACTGGGTTCTCTATTCTCAGTATTTTCTGGAAACAGAAAGAAGAAAACATAGATGTACATGTATACTGTACTGGGCTCCGTATTTTCAGTATTCTCTGGAAACAGACAGAAGAAAACATAGCTGTACATGTATACTGGGGTCTGTATTATCAGTATTTTCTGGAAATAGAAAGAAGAAAACATATATGTACATGTATACTTGGTCCTGTATTATCCGCATTTTCTAGAAACAGAAAGAAGAAAACATATATGTACATGTATACTGGGTTCTGTATTATCCACATTCTCTGGAAATAGACAGAAGAAAACATATATGTACATGTTTACTGGGTACTATATTCTCAGTTATTTCTGTAAACAGAAAGAAGAAAATATAGATGTACATGTATACCTGGTTCTGTATTATCCGTATTTTCTAGAAACAGACAGAAGAAAACATATATGTACATGTATACTGGGTTCTGTATTCTCAGTATTCTCTGGAAACAGAAAGAACAAAACGTAGATGTACATGTATACAGGGTTCTGTACTCTCTGGAAACAGAAAGAAGAAAACATAGATGTACATGAATACTATACTGGGCTGCGTATTTTCAGTATTCCCTGGAAACAGACAGAAGAAAATATATATGTACATGTATACTGGGTTCTGTATTATCAGTATTTTCTAGAAATAGAAAGAAGAAAACATATATGTACATGTATACTGGGTTCTGTAGTTTAAGTATTCTCTGAAAAAGAAAGAAGAAAACATAGATGTACATGAATACTGGGTTATGTATTCTCAGTATTCTTTTGAAACAGAAAGAGAAAACATAGTTGTACATATATACATGGTTCTGTATGCTCAGTATTCTCTGAAAACAGACAGAAGAAACCATGCATGTACATGTATACTGGGTTCTGTATTATCCACATTGTTTTGGAAATAGATAGAAGAAAACATATATGTACATGTATACTGGGTACTATATTCTCAGTTATTTCTGTAAACAGAAAGAAGAAAATATAGATGTACATGTATACTTGGTTCTGTATTATCCGTATTTTCTAGAAACAGACAGAAGAAAACATATATGTACATGTATACTGGATTCTGTATTCTCAGTATTCTCTGGAAACAGAAAGAATAAAACATAGCTGTACATGTATACTGGGCTCTGTATTCTCAGTATTCTCTGAAAACAGAAAGAAGAAAACATAGATGTACATGTATACTGGGTTATGTATTCTTAGTATTCTCTGGAAACAGACAGAAGAAAATATATATGTACATGTATCATGGGTTCTGTATTATCAGTATTTTCTGGGAACAGAAAGAAGAAAATATATCTGTACATGTATACTGGGTTCTATATTCTCAGTAATTTATGTAAACAGAAAGAAGAAAAGTATTCTCCATATTTTCTAGAAACAGACAGAAGAAAACATATATATACATGTATACTGGGTTCTATATTTTCTGGAAACAGAAAGAAGAAAACATAGATGTACATGTATACTGGGTTCTGTATTCTCCGTATTCTCTGGAAACAGACAGAAGAAAATATATATGTACATGTATACTGGGTTCTGTATTATCAGTATTTTCTGGAAATAGAAAGAAGAAAACATATATGTACATGTATACTGGGTTCTGTAGTCTAAGTATTTTCTGAAACAGAAAGAAGAAAATATAGATGTACATGTATACTGGGTTCTGTATTATCCACATTCTCTGGAAATAGACAGACGAAAACATATATGTACATGTATACTGGGTACTATATTCTCAGTTATTTCTGTAAACAGAAAGAAGAAAATATAGATGTACATGTATACTGGTTCTGTATTCTCAGTATTCTCTGGAAACAGAAAGAACAAAACATAGATGTACATGTATACAGTGTTCTGTATTCACAGTATTCTCTGGAAACAGAAAGAACAAAACATAGATGTACAT
>MJUT01060772.1:1132894-1151794 GCA_002080005.1 Gigantidas platifrons
CAGACAGAAGAAAACATATATGTACATGTATATTGGGTACTATATTCTGAGTATTTTCTAGAAACAGAAAGAAGAAAACATAGATGTGGATGTACACTGGGCTCTGTATTCTCAGTATTCTCTGGAAACAGAAAGAATAAAACATAGCTGTACATGTATACTGGGTTCTGTATTCTCAGTATTCTCTGAAAACAGAAAGAAGAAAACATAGATGTACATGTATACTGGGTTCTGTATTATCAGTATTTTTTGGAAACAGAAAGAGGAAAACAGATGTACATGTACACTGGGTTCTGTATTCTCAGTATTCTCTGAAAAAGAAAGAAGAAAACATAGTTGTACATATATACAGCGTTCTGTATCCACAGTATTTTCTGGAAACAGAGAGAAGAAAACATACATGTATATGTATAATGGGATCTATATTCTCAGTATTATGTTGAAACAGACAGAAGAAAACATAGATGTAAATGCACACTGAGTTCTGTATTCTCAGTATTTTATGGAAACAGAGAGAAGAAAACATACATGTACATGTATAATGGGTTCTATGTTCTCAGTAATTTCTGTAAACAGAAAGAAGAAAAGTATACTCCATATTTTCTAGAAACAGACAGAAGAAAACATATATGTACATTTATACTGGGTTCTATATTCTCAGTACTTTCTGGAAACAGAAAGAAGAAAACATAGATGTACATGTATACTTGGTTCTGTATTATCCGTATTTTCTAGAAACAGACAGAAGAAAACATATATGTACATGTATACTGGGTTCTGTATTCTCCACATTCTCTGGAAATTGACAGAAGAAAACATATATGTACATGTATATTGAGTTCTATATTCTCAGTTATTTCTGGAAACAGATAGAAGAAAACATAGATGTACATGTATACAGGGTTCTGTATTCTCAGTATTCTCAGGAAACAGTAAGAACAAAACATAGATGTACATGTATACAGGGTTCTGTATTCTCTGGAAACAGAAAGAAGAAAACATAGATGTACATGTATACTAATGTTTGTATTCTCAATATTTTCTGGAAACAGAGAGAAGAAAACATACATGTACATGCATAATGGGTTCTGTATTCTCAGTATTCTGTTGAAACAGACAGAAGAAAACATAGATGTATATGCACACTGGGTTCTGTATTCCCCGTATTCTATGGAAACAGACAGAAGAAACCATACATGCACATGTATACTTGGTTCTGTATTCTCAGTATTCTCTGGAAACAAAAAGAACAAAAGACAGATGTACATGTATACAGGGTTCTGTATTCTCAGTATTATCTGGAAACAGAAAGAACAAAACATAGATGTACATGTATACAGGTGTTTGTATTCTCAGTATTCTCTGGAAACAGAGAGAAGAAAACATACATGTACATGTATAATGGGTTCTGTATTCTCAGTATTATGTTGAAACAGACAGAAGAAAACATAGATGTATATGCACACTGGGTTCTGTATTCCCGTATTCTATGGATACAGACAGAAGAAACCATACATGTACATGTATAATGGGTTCTGTATTCTCAGTATTCTCTGGAAACAGAAAGAACAAAACATAGATGTACATGTATACAGGGTTCTGTATTCTCTGGAAACAGAAATAAGAAAACATAGATGTACATGTATACTGGGTACTATATTCTCAGTATTTTCTGGAAACAGAAAGAAGAAAACATAGATGTTGATGTACACTGGGCTCTGTATTCTCAGTATTCTCTGGGAACAGAAAGAAGAAAACATAGATGTACATGTATACTGGGTTATGTATTCTTCGTATTCTATGGAAACAGACAGAAGAAAACATATATGTACATGTATACTGGGTACTATATTCTCAGTATTTTCTGGAAACAGAAAGAAGAAAACATAGATGTGGATGTACACTGGGCTCTGTATTCTCAGTATTCCCTGTAAACAGAAAGAATAAAACATAGATGTACATGTATATTGGGTTCTGTATTCTCAGTATTCTCTGAAAACAGAAAGAAGAAAACATAGATGTACATGTCTACTTGGTTCTGTATTATTCGTAATTTCTAGAAACAGACAGAAGAAAACATATATGTACATGTATACTGGGTTCTTTATTCTCCATATTCTCTGGAAATAGACAGAAGAAAACATATATGTATATGTATACAAGGTTATGTATTCTCAGTATTCTCTGGAAACAGCAAGAACAAAACATAGATGTACATGTATACAGGGTTCTGTATTCTCTGGAAACAGAAAAAAGAAAACATAGATGTACATGTATACTGTACTGGGCTGCGTATTTTCAGTATTCCCTGGAAACAGACAGAAGAAAACATATAAGTACATGTATACTGGGTACTATATTCTCAGTATTTTCTAGAAACAGAAAGAAGAAAACATAGATGTGGATGTACACTGGGCTCTGTATTCTCAGTATTCTCTGGAAACAGAAAGAAGAAAACATTGATGTACATGTATACTGGGTTATGTATTATCCGTATTTTCTAGAAACAGACAGAAGAAAACATATATGTACATGTATATTGGGTTCTATATTCTCAGTTATTTCTGGAAACAAATAGAAGAAAACATAGATGTACATGTATATAGGGTTCTGTATTCTCAGTATTCTCTGGAAACAGCAAGAACAAAACATAGATTTACATGTATACAGGGTTCTGTATTCTCTGGAAACAGACATAAGAAAACATAGCTGTACATGTATACTGGTGTCTGCATTCTCAGTATTCTCTGGAAACAGAGTGAAGAAAACATACATGCACATGTATAATGGGTTCTGTATTCTCAGTATTCGGTTGAAACAGACAGAAGAAAACATAGATGTATATGCACACTGGGTTCTGTATTCTCCGTATTCTATGGAAACAGACAGAAGAAACCATACATGTACATGTATACTGGGGTCTGTATTCTCAGTATTATCTGGAAACAGACAGAAGAAAACATATATGTACATGTATACTTGGTACTATATTCTCAGTATTTTCTGGAAACAGAAAGAAGAAAACATAGATGTGGATGTACACTGGGTTCTGTATTCCCAGTATTCTCTGAAAACAGAAAGAAGAAAACATAGATGTACATGTATTCTGGGTTATGTATTCTCGTATTCTCTGGAAACAGACAGAAAAAACATAGATGTGCAAGTATACTGGGTTCTGTATTATCAGTATTTTTTGGAAACACAAAGAAGAAAACAGATGTACATGTATACTGGGTTCTGTATTCTCAGTATTCTCTGAAACAGAAAGAAGAAAACATAGTTGTACATATATACTGCGTTCTGTATTCACATTATTTTCTGGAAAAAGAGAGAAGAAAACATATATGTACATGTATAATGGGTTCTATATTCTCAGTAATTTCTGTAAACAGAAAGAAGAAAAGTATTCTCCATATTTTCTAGAAACGGACAGAAGAAAACATATATGTACATGTATACTGGGTTCTATATTCTCAGTATTTTCTGGAAACAGAAATAACAAAACATAGATGTACATGTACACAGGGTTCTGTATTATCTGGAAACAGAAAGAAGAAAACATAGATGTACATGTATACTATACTGGCCTGCGTATTTTCAGTATTCCTTGGAAACAGACAGAAGAAAACATAGTTGTACATGTATACTGGGGTCTGTATTCTCAGTATTATCTGGAAACAGACAGAAGAAAACATATATGTACATGTATACTGGGTACTATATTCTCAGTATTTTCTGGAAACAGAAAGAAGAAAACATAGATGTGGATGTACACTGGGCTCTGTATTCTCAGTATTCTCAGGAAACAGAAAGAATAAAACATAGCTGTACATGTATACTGGGTTCTGTATTCTCAGTATTCTCTGAAAACAGAAAGAAGAAAACATAGATGTACATGTATACTGGGTTATGTATTCTCCGTATTCTCTGGAAACAGACAGAAGAAAATAAAGATGTACATGTATACTGGGTTCTGTATTATCAGTATTTGTTGGAAACAGAAAGAGAAAAACAGATGTACATGTACACTGGGTTCTGTATTCTCAGTATTCTCTGAAACAGAAAGAAGAAAACATAGGTGTACATATATACTGCGTTCTGTATTCACAGTATTTTCGGGAAACAGAGAGAAGAAAACATACATGTAAATGTATAATGGGATCTGTATTCTCAGTATTATGTTGAAGCAGACAGAAGAAAACATAGATGTAAATGCACACTGAGTTCTGTATTCTCAGTATTTTCTGGAAACAGAGAGAAGAAAACATACATGTACATGTATAATGGATTCTATATTCTCAGTAATTTCTGTAAACAGAAAGAAGAAAAGTATACTCCATATTTTCTAGAAACAGACAGAAGAAAACATATATGTACATGTATACTGGGTTCTATATTCTCAGTACTTTCTGGAAACAGAAAGAAGAAAACATAGATGTGCATGTATACTTGGTTCTGTATTATCCGTATTTTCTAGAAACAGACAGAAGAAAACATGTATGTACATGTATACTGGGTTCTGTATTCTCCACATTCTCTGGAAATAGACAGAAGAAAACATATATGTACATGTATATTGGGTTCTATATTCTCAGTTATTTCTGGAAACAGATAGAAGAAAACATAGATGTACATGTATACAGGGTTCTGTATTCTCAGTATTCTCTGTAAACAGCAAGAACAAAACATAGATGTACATGTATACTGGGTTTTATATTCTCAGTAATTTCTGTAAACAGAAAGAAGAAAACATAGATGTACATGTATACTTGGTTCTGTATTATCCGTATTTTCTAGAAACAGACAGAATAAAACATATATGTACATGTATACTGGGTTCTGTATTCTCAGCGTTCTCTGGAAATAGACAGAAGAAAACATATATGTACATGTATACTGGGTTCTATATTCTCAGTATTTTCTGGAAACAGATAGAAGAAAACATAAATGTACATGTATACAGGGTTCTGTATTCTCAGTATTCTCAGGAAACAGTAAGAACAAAACATAGATGTACATGTATACAGGGTTTTGTATTCTCTGGAAACAGACAGAAGAAAACATACATGTACATGCATATGGGTTCTGTATTCTCAGTATTCTGTTGAAACAGACAGAACAAAACATAGATGTATATGCACACTGGGTTCTGTATTCCCCGTATTATATGGAAACAGACAGAAGAAACCATACATGTACATGTATACTTGGTTCTGTATTCTCAGTATTCTCTGGAAACAGAAAGAACAAAACATAGATGTACATGTATACAGGGTTCTGTATTCTCTGGAAACAGAAAGAAGAAAACATAGATGTACATGTATACTGGTGTTTGCATTCTCAGTATTCTCTGGAAACAGAGAGAAGAAAACATACATGTACATATATAATGGGTTCTGTATTCTCAGTATTATGTTGAAACAGACAGAAGAAAACATAGATGTATATGCACACTGGGTTCTGTATTCCCCGTATTATATGGATACAGACAGAAGAAACCATACATGTACATGTATACTTGGTTCTGTATTCTCAGTATTCTCTGGAAAGAGAAAGAACAAAACATAGATGTACATGCATACCGGGTTCTGTATTCTCTGCAAACAGAAAGAAGAAAACATAGATGTACATGTATACTGTACTGGATTGCGTATTTTCAGTATTCCCTGGAAACAGACAGAAGAAAACATAGTTGTACATGTATACTGGGTACTATATTCTCAGTATTTTCTGGAAACAGAAAGAAGAAAACATAGATGTGGATGTACACTGGGCTCTGTATTCTCAGTAATCTCTGGAAACAGAAAGAAGAAAACATAGATGTACATGTATACTGGGTTCTGTATTCTCAGTATTCTCTGACACAGAAAGAAGAAAACATAGTTGTACATATATACTGGGTTCTGTATTCACAGTATTTTCTGGAAACAGAGAGAAGAAAACATACATGTATATGTATAATGGGTTCTGTATTCTCAGTATTCTGTTGAAGCAGACAGAAGAAAACATAGATGTACATGCACACTGAGTTCTGTATTTTCAGTAATTTCTGTAAACAGAAAGAAGAAAAATATTCTCCATATTTTCTAGAAACAGACAGAAGAAAACATATATGTACATGTATACTGGGTTCTATATTCTCAGTATTCTCTGGAAACAGAAAGAAGAAAACATAGATGTACATGTATACTGTACTGGGCTCCGTATTTTCAATATTCTCTGGAAACAGACAGAAGAAAACATAGCTGTACATGTATACTGGTGTCTGTATTCTCAGTATTTTTTAGAAACAGACAGAGGAAAACATATATGTACATATATACTGGGTTCTGTATTCTCAGTATTTTCTAGAAATAGACAGAAGAAAACATAGATGTACATGTATATTTGGTTCTGTATTATCCGTATTTTCTGGAAACAGAAAGAAGAAAACATAGATGTACATGTATACAGGGTTCTGTATTCTCTGGAAACAGAAAGAAGAAAACATAGATGTACATGTATACTGTACTGGGCTCCGTATTTTCAGTATTCTCTGGAAACAGACAGAAGAAAACATAACTGTACATGTATACTGGTGTCTGTATTCTCAGTATTTTCTAGAAACAGACAGAAGAAAACTTATATGTACATATATACTGGGTTCTGTATTCTCAGTATTTTCTAGAAATAGACAGAAGAAAACATAGATGTACATGTATACTTGGTTCTGTATTATCCGTATTTTCTAGAAACAAACAGAAGAAAACATATATGTACATGTATACTGGGTTCTGTATTCTCCACATTCTCTGGAAATACACAGAAGAAAACATATATGTACATGTATACTGGGTTATATATTCTCAGTTATTTCTGTAAACAGAAAGAAGAAAACATAGATGTACATGTATACTTGGTTCTGTATTAACCGTATTTTCTAGAAACAAACAGAAGAAAACATATATGTACATGTATACTGGGTTCTGTATTCTCCACATTCTCTGGAAATACACAGAAGAAAACATATATGTACATGTATACTGGGTTCTATATTCTCAGTTATTTCTGGAAACAGATAGAAGAAAACATAGCTGTACATGTATATAGGGTTCTGTATTCTCAGTTTTCTCTGGAAACAGTAAGAACAAAACATATATGTACATGAATACTGGGTTCTATATTCTCAGTATTTTCTGGAAACAGATAGAAGAAAACATAGATGTACATGTATACAGGGTTCTGTATTCTCTGGAAACAGAAAGAAGAAAACATAGATGTACATGTATACTAATGTTTGTATTCTCAGTATTCTCTGGAAACAGAGAGAAGAAAACATACATGTAAATGCATAATGGGTTTTGTATTCTCAGTATTCTGTTGAAACAGACAGAAGAAAACATAGATGTATATGCACACTGGGTTCTGTATTCCCCGTATTCTATGGAAACAGACAGAAGAAACCATACATGTACATGTATACTTGGTTCTGTATTCTCAGTATTCTCTGGAAACATAAAGAAGAAAACATAGATGTACATGTATACTGGTGTTTGTATTCTCAGTATTCTCTGGAAACAGAGAGAAGAAACCATGAATGTACATGTATTCTGGGTTTTATATTCTCAGTAATTTCTGTAAACAGAAAGAAGAAAACATAGATGTACATGTATACTTGGTTCTGTATTATCCGTATTTTCTAGAAACAAACAGAAGAAAACATATATGTACATGTATACTGGTTTCTGTATTCTCCATATTCTCTGGAAATACACAGAAGAAAACATATATGTACATGTATACTGGGTTCTATATTCTCAGTTATTTCTGGAAACAGATAGAAGAAAACATAGGTGTACATGTATATTGGGTTCTGTATTCTCAGTATTTTCTGGAAACAGAAAGAAGAAAACATAGATGTACATGTATACTGTACTGTGCTCCGTATTTGCAGTATTCTCTGGAAACACAGAGAAGAAAACATACATGCACATGTATAATGGGTTCTGTATTCTCAGTATTCTTTTGAAACAGACAGAAGAAAACATAGATGTATATGCACACTGGGTTCTGTGTTCTCCTTATTCTATGGAAACAGACAGAGGAAACCATACATGTACATGTATACTGGGTTCTGTATTCTCAGTATTCTCTGGAAACAGAAAGAACAAAACATAGATGTACATGTATACAGGGTTCTGTATTTTCTGGAAACAGAAAGAAGAAAACATAGATGTACATGAATACTGTACTGGCTCCGTATTTTCAGTATTCTCTGGAAACAGACAGAAGAAAACATAGCTGTACATGAATACTGGGGTCTGTATTCTCAGTATTTTCTGGAAAAAAGAAAGAAGAAAACATAGATGTGCATGTACCCTGGAATCTGTCTTCTCAATATTCTCTGGAACCAGAAAGAATAAAACATAGATGTACATGTATACTGGGTTTTGTATTCGCAGTATTCTCTGGAAACAGAAAGAAGAAAACATAGCTGTACATGTATACTGGGGTCTGTATTCTCAGCATTCTCTGGAAACAGAGAGAAGAAAACATATATGTGCATGTATACTGGGTACTATATTCTCAGTATTTTCTGGAAAAAAGAAAGAAGAAAAGATGGATGTGCATGTACACTGGGCTCTGTATTCTCAGTATTCTCTGGAAACAGAAAGAAGAAAACATAGATGTACAAGTATACTGGGCTCTATATTCTCAGTATTTTATGGAAACAGAGAGAAGAAAACATACATGTACATGTATAATAGGTTCTGTATTCTCAGTATTTTGTTGAAACAGACAGGAGAAAACATAGATGTACATGCACACTGGGTTCTGTATTCTCGGTATTCTCTGGAAACAAAAAGAATAAAACATAGATGTACCTGTATACTGGGTTCTGTATTCTCCGTATTCTCTGGAAACAGACAGAAGAAAATATATATGTACATGTATACTTGGTTCTGTATTATCAGTATTTTCTGGAAATAGAAAGAAGAAATCATATATGTACATGTATACTGGGTTCTGTAGTTTAAGTATTCTCTGAAACAGAAAGAAGAAAACATAGTTGTACATATATACATGGTTCTGTATTCTCAGTATTCTCTGGAAACAGACAGGAGAAACCATGCATGTACATTTATACTGGGTTTTATATTCTCAGTAATTTCTGTAAACAGAAAGAAGAAAACATAGATGTACATGTATACTTGGTTCTGTATTATCCGCATTTTCTAGAAACAGAAAGAAGAAAACATATATGTACATGTATACTGGGTTCTGTATTCTCAGTATTCTCTGGAAACAGAAAGAACAAAACATAGATGTACGTGTATACAGGGTTCTGTATTCTCAGTATTCTCTGGAAACAGAAAGAACAAAACATAGATGTACATGTACACAGGGTTCTGTACTCTCTGGAAACAGAAAGAAGAAAACATAGATGTACATGTATACTATTCTGGGCTGCGTATTTTCAGTATTCCCTGGAAACAGACAGAAGAAAACATAGATGTACATGTATACTGGGGTCTGTATTCTCAGTATTATCTGGAAACAGACAGAAGAAAACATATATGTGGATGTACACTGGGTTCTGTATTATCAGTATTCTCTGAAAACAAAAAGAAGAAAACATAGATGTACAAGTATACTGGGTTCTGTATTATCAGTATTTTTTGGAAACAGAAAGAAGAAAACAGATGTACATGTATACTGGGTTCTGTATTCTCAGTATTCTCTGAAACAGAAAGAAGAAAACATAGATGTAAATGTATACTGTACTGGGCTCCGTACTTTCAGTATTCTCTGGAAACAGACAGAAGAAAACATAGCTGTATATGTATACATGGATCTGTATTCTCTGGAAACAGAAAGAAGAAAACATAGATGTACATGCATACTGTACTGGGCTGCGTATTTTCAGTATTCTCTGGAAACATACAGATGAAAACATAGTTGTACATGTATACCGGGGTCTGTATTCTCAGCATTCTCTGGAAACAGAGAGAAGAAAACATATATGTACATGTATACTGGGTACTATATTCTCAGTATTTTCTGGAAAAAGAAACAATAAAACATAGATGTACTTGTATACTGGGTTATGTATTCTCAGTATTCTCTGAAACGGAAAGAAGAAAACATAGATGTACATGGATACTGGGTTATGTATTCTCCGTATTCTCTGGAAACAGAAAGAAGAAAACAGTTGTACATATATACTGGGTTCTATATTCTCAGTATTTCATGGAAACAGAGAGAGGAAAACATACATGTACATGTATAATGGGTTCTGTATTATCAGTATTCTGTTGAAACAGACAGAAGAAAACATAGATGTACATGCACACTGGGTTCTGTATTCTCCGTATTCTCCGGAAACAGAAAGAAGAAAATATATATGTACATGTATACTGGGTTCTATATTCTCAGTATTTTCTGGAAACAGAAAGAAGAAAACATAGATGTACATGTATTCTGGATTATGTATTCTCCGTATTCTCTGGAAACAGACAGAAGAAAATATATATGTACATGTATACTGGGTTCTGTATTATCAGTATTTTCTGGAAATATAATGAAGAAAACATATATATACACGTATACTGGGTTCTGTAATCTCCGTATTCTCTGGAAATAGACAGAAGAAAATATATATATACATGCATACTGGGTTCTATATTCTCAGTAATTTCTGTAAACAGAAAGAAGAAAAGTATTCTCCATATTTTCTAGAAACAGACAAAATAAAACATATATGTACATGTATACTGGGTTCTATATTCTCAGTATTTTCTGAAAACAGAAAGAAGAAAACATAGATGTACATGTATACTGGGTTCTGTATTCTCCGTATTCTCTGGAAACAGACAGAAGAAAATATATATGTACATGTATACTGGGTTCTGTCTTATCAGTATTTTATGGAAATAGATAGAAGAAAACATATATATTCACGTATACTGGGTTCTGTAATCTCCGTATTCTCTGGAAATAGACAGAAGAAAATATATATGTACATGTATACTGGGTTATATATTCTCAGTAATTTCTGTAAACAGAAAGAACAAAAGTATTCTCCATATTTTCTAGAAACAGACAAAAGAAAACATATATGTACATGCACACTGGGTTCTATATTCTCAGTATTTTCTGGAAACAGAAAGAAGAAAACATAGATGTACATGTATACTGGGTTCTGTATTCTCCGTATTCTCTGGAAATACACAGAAGAAAACATATATGTACATGCATACTGGGTTCTATATTCTCAGTTATTTCTGTAAACAGAAAGAAGAAAACATAGATGTACATGTATACTTGGTTCTGTATTATCAGTATTTTCTAGAAACAAACAGAAGAAAACATATATGTACATGTATACTGGGTTCTGTATTCTCCACATTCTCTGGAAATACACAGAAGAAAACATATATGTACATGTATACTGGGTTCTATATTCTCAGTTATTTCTGGAAACAGATAGAAGAAAACATAGCTGTACATGTATATAGGGTTCTGTATTCTCAGTATTCCCTGGAAACAATAAGAACAAAACATAGATGTACATGTATGCAGGGCTCTGTATTCTCCGTCTTCTATGGAAACAGAAAGAAGAAACCATACATGTACAATGTATACTGGGTTCTGTATTCTCAGTATTTTCTGGAAACAGAAAGAAGAAAACATAGATGTACATGTATACTGTACTGTGCTCCGTATTTGCAGTATTCTCTGGAAACACAGAGAAGAAAACATACATGCACATGTATAATGGGTTCTGTATTCTCAGTATTCTTTTGAAACAGACAGAAGAAAACATAGATGTATATGCACACTGGGTTCTGCGTTCTCCTTATTCTACGGAAACAGACAGAAGAAACCATACATGTACATGTATACTGGGTTCTGTATTCTCAGTATTCTCTGGAAACAGAAAGAACAAAACATAGATGTACATGTATACAGGGTTCTGTATTTTCTGGAAACAGAAAGAAGAAAACATAGATGTACATGTATACTGTACTGGGCTCCGTATTTTCAGTATTCTCTTGAAACAGACAGAAGTAAACATAGCTGTACATGTATACTTGGGTCTGTATTCTCAGTATTTTCTGGAAAAAACAAAGAAGAAAACATAGATGTGCATGTACACTGGGCTCTGTCTTCTCAATATTCTCTGGAACCAGAAAGAATAAAACATAGATGTACATGTATACTGGGTTATGTATTATCCGTAATCTCTGGAAACAGAAAGAATAAAACATAGATGTACATGTATACTGGGTTATGTATTCTCAGTATTCTCTGGAAACAGAAAGAAGAAAACATAGCTGTACATGTATACTGGGTTCTGTATTCTCAGCATTCTCTGGAAACAGAAAGAAGAAAACATAGATGTACATGTATACTTGGTTCTGTATTATCCGCATTTTCTAGAAACAGAAAGAAGAAAACATATATGTACATGTATACTGGGTTCTGTATTATCCTCATTCTCTGGAAATAGGCAGAATAAAACATATATGTACATGTATACTGGGTACTATATTCTCAGTTATTTCTGTAAACAGAAAGAAGAAAATATAGATGTACATGTATACTTGGTTCTCTATTATCCGTATTTTCTAGAAACAGACAGAAGAAAACATATATGTACATGTATACTGGGTTCTGTATTCTCAGTATTCTCTGGAAACAGAAAGAACAAAACATAGATGTACATGTATACAGGGTTCTGTATTCTCAGTATTCTCTGGAAACAGAAATAACAAAACATAGATGTACATGTACACAGGGTTCTGTACTCTCTGGAAACAGAAAGAAGAAAACATAGATGTACATGTATACTATACTGGGCTCCGTATTTTCAGTATTCCCTGGAAACAGACAGAAGAAAACATAGTTGTACATGTATACTGGGGTCTGTATTCTCAGTATTATCTGGAAACAGACAGAAGAAAACATATATGTGGATGTACACTGGGTTCTGTATTCTCAGTATTCTCTGAAGACAGAAAGAAGAAAACATTGATGTACAAGTATACTGGGTTCTGTAATATCAGTATTTTTTGGAAACAGAAAGAAGAAAACAGATTTACATGTATACTGGGTTCTGTATTCTCAGTATTCTCTGAAACAGAAAGAAGAAAACATAGTTGTACATATATACTGCGTTCTGTATTCACAGTATTTTCTGGAAACAGAGAGAAGAAAACATACATGTAAATGTATAATGGGATCTGTATTCTCAGTAATTTCTGTAAACAGAAAGAAGAAAAGTATTCTCCATATTTTCTAGAAACAGACAGAAGAAAACATATATGTACATGTATACTGGGTTCCATATTCTCAGTATTTTCTGGAAACAGAAATAACAAAACATAGATGTACATGAACACAGGGTTATGTACTCTCTGGACACATAAAGAAGAAAACATAGATGTACATGCACACTGAGTTCTGTATTCTCAGTATTTTCTGGAAACAGAGAGAAGAAAACATACATGTACATGTATAATGGGTTCTATCTTCTCAGTAATTTCTGTAAACAGAAAGAAGAAAAGTATTCTCCATATTTTCTAGAAACAGACAGAAGAAAACATATATGTACATGTATACTGGGTTCCATATTCTCAGTATTTTCTGGAAACAGAAATAACAAAACATAGATGTACATGAACACAGGGTTATGTACTCTCTGGACACATAAAGAAGAAAACATAGATGTACATGCATACTATACTGGGCTGCGTATTTTCAGTATTCCCTGGAAACAGACAGAAGAAAACATAGTTGTACATATATACTGGGGTCTGTATTCTGAGTATTTTCTGGAAACAGAAAGAAGAAAACATAGCTGTACATGTATACTGGGTTCTGTATTCTCAGTATTCTCTGGAAACAGACAGAAGAAAACATAGATGTAAATGCACACTGAGTTCTGTATTCTCAGTATTTTCTGGAAACAGAGAGAAGAAAACATACATGTACATGTATAATGTGTTCTATATTCTCAGTAATTTCTGTAAGCAGAAAGAAGAAAAGTATTCTCCATATTTTCTAGAAACAGACAGAAGAAAACATATATGTACAAGTATACTGGGTTCTATATTCTCAGTTCTTTCTGGACACAGAAAAAATAAAACATAGATGTACATGTATACTTGGTTCTGTATTCTTCGTATTTTCTAGAAACAGACAGAAAAAAAAATATATGTACATATATACTGGGTTCTGTATTCTCAGTATTTTCTAGAAATAGACAGAAGAAAACATAGATGTACATGTATACTGGGTTCTATATTCTCAGTATTCTCTGGAAACAGTAAAAAAAAACATAGATGTACATGTATACAGGGTTCTGTATTCTCTGGAAACAGAAAGAAGAAAACATAGATGTACATGTATACTGTACTGGGCTCCGTATTTTCAGTATTCTCTGGAAACAGACAGAAGAAAACATAGCTGTACATATATACTAGTGTCTGTATTCTTAGTATTCTCTGGAAACAGAGAGAATAATACATACATGCACATGTATAATGGATTCTGTATTCTCAGTATTCTGTTGAAACAGACAGAAGAAAACATAGATGTATAAGCACCCTGGGTTCTGTATTCTCAGTATTCTCTGGAAACAGAAAGAACAAAACATTGATGTACATGTATACATGGATCTGTATTCTCTGAAAACAGAAAGAAGAAAACATAGATGTACATGTATACTGTACTGGGCTGCGTATTTTCAGTATTCTCTGGAAACATACAGATGAAAACATAGCTGTACATGTATACTGGGGTCTGTATTCTCAGCATTCTCTGGAAACAGAGAGAAGAAAACATATATGTACATGTATACTGGGAACTATATTCTCAGTATTTTCTGGAAAAAAGAAATAAGAAAACATAGATATGCATGTACACTGGGCTCTGTGTTCTCAGTATTCTCTGGAAACAGAAACAATAAAACATAGATGTACTTGTATACTGGGTTCTGTATTCTCCGTATTCTCCGGAAACAGAAAGAAGAAAACATAAATGTACATGTATACTGTGTTTTGTATTCTCCGTATTCTCTGGAAATAGACAGAAGAAAATATATATGTACATGTATACTGGGTTCTATATTCTCAGTATTTTCTGGAAACAGAAAGAAGAAAACATAGATGTACATGTATACTGGTTTATGTATTCTCCGTATTCTCTGGAAACAGACAGAAGAAAATATATATGTACATGTATACTGGGTTCTGTATTATCAGTATTTTCTGGAAATAGAAAGAAGAAAACATAGATGTACATGTATACTGGGTTCTATATTCTCAGTAATTTCTGTAAACAGAAAGAAGAAAAGTATTCTCCATATTTTCTAGAAAGAGACAAAAGAAAACATATATGTACATGTATACTGGGTTCTGTATTCTCCGTATTCTCCGGAAACAGAAAGAAGAAAACATAGATGTACATGTATACTGTGTTTTGTATTCTCCGTATTCTCTGGAAATAGACAGAAGAAAATATATATGTACATGTATACTGGGTTCTGTATTATCAGTATTTTCTGGAAATAGAAAGAAGAAAACATAGATGTACATGTATACTGTACTGGGCTCCGTATTTTCAGTATTCTCTGTAAACAGACAGATGAAAACATAGCTGTACATGTATACTGGTGTCTGTATTCTTAGTATTCTCTGGAAACAGAGAGAAGAATACATACATGCACATGTATAATGGATTCTGTATTCTCAGTATTCTGTTGAAACAGACAGAAGAAAACATAGATGTATATGCACACTGGGTTCTGTATTCTCCGTATTCTCTGGAAACAGAAAGAACAAAACATTGATGTACATGTATACATGGATCTGTATTCTCTGGAAACAGAAAGAAGAAAACATAGATGTACATGTATACTGTACTGGGCTCCGTATTTTCAGTATTCTCTGGAAACAGACAGAAGAAAACATAGCTGTACATGTATACTGGTGTCTGTATTCTCAATATTCTCTGGAAACAGAGAGAAGAATACATAGATGTACTTGTATACTGGGTTCTGTATTCTCAGTATTCTCTGAAACAGAAAGAAGAAAACATAGATGTACATGAATACTGGGTTATGTATTCTCCGTATTCTCTGGAAACAGAAAGAGGAAAACATAGTTGTACATATATACTGGGTTCTATATTCTCAGTATTTTATGGAAATAGAGAGAGGAAAACATACATGTACATGTATAATGGGTTCTGTATTATCAGTATTCTCTGGAAACAGACAGAAGAAAACATAGATATACATGTATACTGGGTTCTGTATTATCAGTATTTTTTGGAAACAGAAAGAGGAAAACAGATGTACATGTATACTGGGTTCTGTATTCTCAGTATTCTCTGAAACAGAAAGAAGAAAACATAGTTGTACATATATACTGCGTTCTGTATTCACAGTATTTTCTGGAAACAGAGAGAAGAAAACATACATGTAAATGTATAATGGGATCTGTATTCTCAGTATTATGTTGAAGCAGACAGAAGAAAACATAGATGTAAATGCACACTGAGCTCTGTATTCACAGTATTTTCTGGAAACAGTGAGAAGAAAACATACATGTACATGTATAATGGGTTCTATATTCTCAGTAATTTCTGTAAACAGAAAGAAGAAAAGTATTCTCCATATTTTCTAGAAACAGACAGAAGAAAACATATATGTACAAGTATACAGGTTCTATATTCTCAGTACTTTCTGGAAACAGAAAAAATAAAACATAGATGTACATGTATACTTGGTTCTGTATTCTCCGTATTTTCTAGAAACAGACAGAAAACAAAATATATGTACATATATACTGGGTTCTGTATTCTCAGTATTTTCTAGAAATAGACAGAAGAAAACATAGATGTACATGTATACTTGGTTCTGTATTATCCGTATTTTCTAGAAACAGACAGAAGAAAACATATATGTACATGTATACTGGGTTCTGTATTCTCCACATTCTCTGGAAATAGACAAAAGAAAACATATATGTACATGTAAACTGGGTTCTGTAATCTCCGTATTCTCTGGAAATAGACAGAAGAAAATATATATGTACATGTATACTGGGTTCTATATTCTCAGTAATTTCTGTAAACAGAAAGAAGAAAAGTATTCTCCATATTTTCTAGAAACAGACAAAAGAAAACATATATGTACATGCACACTGGGTTCTATATTCTTAGTATTTTCTGGAAACAGAAAGAAGAAAACATAGATGTACATGTATACTGGGTTCTGTATTCTCAGCATTCTCTGGAAACAGAGAGAAGAAAACATAGATGTACTTGTATACTGGGTTCTGTATTCTCAGTATTCTCTGAAACAGAAAGAGGAAAACAGATGTACATGTATAATGGGTTCTGTATTCTCAGTATTCTCTGAAGCAGAAGGAAGAAAACATAGTTGTACATATATACTGCGTTCTGTATTCACAGTATTTTCTGGAAACAGAGAGAAGAAAACATACATGTAAGTGTATAATGGGATCTGTATTCTCAGTATTATGTTGAAGCAGACAGAAGAAAACATAGATGTACATGCACACTGAGCTCTGTATTCTCAGTATTTTCTGGAAACAGAGAGAAGAAAACATACATGTACATGTATAATGGGTTCTATATTCTCAGTAATTTCTGGAAACAGAAAAAATAAAACATAGATGTACATGTATACTTGGTTCTGTATTCTCCGAATTTTCTAGAAACAGACAGAAAAAAAAATGTATGTACATATATACTGGGTTCTGTATTCTCAGTATTTTCTAGAAATAGACAGAAGAAAACATATGTGTACATGTATACTGGGTTCTGTATTCTCCGTATTCTCTGGAAACAGATAGAAGAAAACATAGATGTACATGTATACTGGGTTCTATATTCTCAGTAATTTCTGTAAACAGAAAGAAGAAAACATAGATGTACATGCATACTTGGTTCTGTATTCTCAGTATTCTCTGGAAACAGTAAAAAAAAACATAGATGTATATGCACACTGGGTTCTGTATTCTCAGTATTCTCTGGAAACAGAAAGAACAAAACATAGATGTACATGTATACTGTACTGGGCTGCGTATTTTCAGTATTCTCTGGAAACATACAGATGAAAACATAGCTGTACATGTATACTGGGGTCTGTATTCTCAGCATTCTCTGGAAACAGAGAGAAGAAAACATATATGTACATGTATACTGGGTACTATATTCTCAGTATTTTCTGGAAAAAAGAAATAAGAAAACATAGATGTGCATGTACACTGGGCTCTGTATTCTCAGTATTCTCTGGAAACAGAAACAATAAAACATAGATGTACTTGTATACTGGGTTCTGTATTCTCAGTATTCTCTGAAACAGAAAGAAGAAATCATAGATGTACATGAATACTGGGTTATGTATTCTCCGTATTCTCTGGAAACAGAAAGAAGAAAACATAGTTGTACATATATACTGGGTTCTATATTCTCAGTATTTTATGGAAACAGAGAGAGGAAAACATACATGTACATGTATAATGGGTTCTCTATTATCAGTATTCTGTTGAAACAGACAGAAGAAAACACAGATGTACATGCACACTAGGTTCTGTATTCTCGGTATTCTCCGGAAACAGAAAGAAGAAAACATAGATGTACATGTATACTGGGGTTTGTATTCTCCGTATTCTCTGGAAATAGACAGAAGAAAATATATATGTACATGTATACTGGGTTCTATATTCTCAGTAATTTCTGTAAAAAGAAAGAAGAAAAGTATTCTCCATATTTTCTAGAAACAGACAAAAGAAAACATATATGTATATGCACACTGGGTTCTATATTCTCAGTATTTTCTGGAAACAGAAAGAAGAAAACATAGATGTACATGTATACTGGGTT
>MJUT01060772.1:1184812-1206938 GCA_002080005.1 Gigantidas platifrons
GGAAAATTACTCTTTTTAATATCAGACCCATAACATATTTAATAATGATAATAATAATAACAGCAAATTAAAACACAAAAAGAAAAAGAAAATAGACAGTTAAGCAAACATGTTTGACAGCCAGGATATATTAAGTCGGACACTATCTCACCACTTCAAAGGTTCAAATATCCTGCGAGGTGCCACATCCGATTTTTCAGGACTGCTATTGCTTATTGTGTGTTACTTTGAACCGCCCTAGTTTAACATGGAGCTAGAAAGGAACTGTCAACTGTTTTCATTTACTTTAGCTATAATGAACATTTCTATGTTATCCTAGTTCTTGCAGATCGAGTCATATGTCTCTGTTTTTGTTCAAACAATTCAACATACTTTATGTAAGCAGTTCAACATTGTGAAACTGTAGAATCAAGAATAAAACCATTGGATTTTATACCGCTTGGAATGTTTAAAATAATCTTTTTTTTCTACTTTTACCAAAAATAATAAACGCTCGATTGAAAAGAAAAAAAAGTGTTCCGATCTTTGGAAATCTTTCGAGTTATACACAGTGTAATAAAAAAACTTTTGACGGGTTCCCGTTATTATAATGTATACTTACATTAAATCTAACGTAAATGAAGAGAGTCAAATTAAATTGTTTGAAGTGTCCATTTAAATCAAAATTCGATTTTGCTTCTTTCTACGATTTTTATATTTGATTTTTGTAGTATTTTTTGTTTTGTTTGTTATTCATTTTATTTAGTACGTGGGAACCGCACCGGAGTTGTATTGGCTAGCACGTTCGCCTCGCGTTTGGTAGGTCTTGGTTTCGCACCTTGGCCTATACAATTGATATTAGCTCCTATTTCGCAAAGAACACAATTTCAAACGATGTTCGATTCGTCTTTACCTCCAGTTGTTTGTAGGAGGTATCATATCTTATTTGCGTTATTTGTGTTTGCTTACGTATAGTGGTTTCATTACATGTCGCGTTGTGTTTTCATTTTGTTTTTCGTCGTCTTGTTACCGTTGTCTCTGGATTGTCCCTTTTTGATTATCTCTCGGTGTTCTCTAACGTGTATTTAAGGACTAAGAAAATGTTCTTGCTTTGTATCTACAATTAAACTATAGACAAGTTTATATACAAATATCTACAATTACATAATGCATCACTTCACCGCTTTTTGAATTACCTTTATCCTCTTTATATCAGACCACTCGTTCCATGCTAAATCTGCTTCCATGAGAAAAAAAAAGGTAACTTGCCTGATCACCGGTTGGCTCAGAATCATATTATGTCTGATTAGAGCGACATGTCTACCAGCCGGCGGAGGACGCTTGAGCGCTTCGATGGGACATTTGAGGGAAAGAAAACGGACGTTTGAGCACTAAAGTATAACTCATTTGAGCGTCGGATTTTTAACCCATTTGAGCGAAAAAAAACAACAAAAAACACCATAGCCATTACCCCTGCTCACCACGGGGAGGTAGAAGTAGGATTTTAAGCAAGATCTAATATTCAAAAAATATGTATTTATATAACACAGAGAAATATACATTTAAAGCACTAAAATTTGTTTAAAGTGTCACACTTAGAAGCACACAAGTTAAAAATTTTCACATTTACATGTCTGTTCTATCCTGATATTTAAAACCAAGAGTTGTGACAAAGTGTGCTCTTGATATCTGTTCACTGCAATATTGTTCTTTTCATTTACTTACCTTTTTACAGGTAAGGCGTTGCTAAAATGAGTTATGGAAAATACGAGTAGGCTAAAAATCCGGCGCTCAAATGGGCTATGCAAATTACAGGTAAGCTCATTAACCTGGCAGTCAAATGGGTTATAAGTACGGCGCTCAAATGTCCATATGTACTTTTGAATTTGGCGCTAAATGTCATGCGCCCAAGATCGCCCCTACCAGCGGCCTACTGTTTCAGCAAGCACAATAAAGATCCAATTAAGTTTGTTGGTCTATTACAAAGCTGTCTTCTTTTTTTCACTTAAAATAATATGTTCTATCAATGATATTGCTGACACATAGTTCATTTACACGCATTACACGCCACCCACTCACTGACTCACGGACTGACTCACTTAATACATGGAAACCGAACTGGTTGCGTAATGGTTAGCGTGCTCTCTTCGAGTGCGGTAGATTGTGGATTCGAGCCTCGGTCGGGTCAAACCAAAGACCATTAATTCGTTTGTATTGCTTCTCCGCTAAGCAAACAGCATTAAGGAGAAAGATCAAAGTCTGGTTGGCCCGGAATTATAATAATGTGTCTGAGTGGAATGTGTCCAGACTGTTGTTTCCGTGAGTTAGCACTATAAAAATCCAAATAAGCGTGTTGGTCTAGTACAAAGCGGACCTCATCATCATCTCATTGAAAATTAATTTGTTCTGGCTATGATATAGCTGTAAAAGTGATGAATTGGCACTAACCAATAATCACTCACTCAATACATGGACATATGGTATATCAATCAATGTATAATTTATATCTAGACATATAAATAAAAATATAATTATTGTGCAACACAATTCGACCAATACCCTACAGTGACATGTAGTACTTATTCTACAGTATTAACCTGATCATTAGGGGTAAGTATGGACAAATTATGACGTAGATTTGATGAACATGTCAGCACTAATGTGACAATGTTTGTTTGTTTGACAGTGCTTAACGCCACTTCCAACAATATTTCAGTCATATCGCGGCGGTCAGTTTTATTAGTGGAGGAAACAGGATGACCCGGAGTAAACCACCGACCTGTAGAAAGTCACTAACACACTTTATCACACAATGTTGTACACCTGGCCATGATCGAGTTTCGAACTCACTACATCAGTGGTGATAGTCACTGATTGCATAGGTAGTTGTAAATCCAAATACCTTACGAGCACGGACATGATGGCCCCTAATGAGACAATATAGTATGTCATATGCATAATTAGGACTATAACTGACCATCAACATTGATTACTCATGTGATGATGTTTTATTTTTGTATTTTTCATGGAGTAGACAGTATTTGATAAACTAATCTACAAATGGCAACGTTCTATTTTTGAACGCTTGAGTAAGATTATAAGACTGGTGAAATGTAACAGACTTATGTTATATATGATACAAAATAGAGACATATGCCAACCGATTCGAATAATATAGATGTCGTAGATATGTCGAAGATATGTGTATATTTTGATCGAGTCAAGCCATGGAAACTATATATATTTTGTGGAATTATATTATTATTTGTTCTTGTACAAATGAACATGTTATGAATACAGAGGTGAGCCGTTAAAATGGCGTCGGGAAGGGGATCAAAATAAGCATATTCTAGGAACAGGAGCGGCAGGTTTTATAGGACAGTACGTGGTTATGAAATTAAAACGCTACCAAGTTAAAGTAATAGGAATTGATCATTTCAATGATTATTATGTGTCATTAAAATACTTAAGTTCGAATATCTCCGGTGTTGTTCTACATTTAGATATCTGTGATTCTACTGGTGTGACGAATCTCATCAACGCACATAACATTACACATTTAATACACATGGTAGCACAAGCCGGTGTACGATATTCATTGACACACACCACAGGTATATGTGCGATCGAATTTAGAATGTCTTCTATAATTATTAGAAGTGATCAAGTTAAGGAATATCAAATTCATATAAGCGTCGTCTTCATTTTTTATAGCGAAAACACGGAAGTACCATTCAGCGAGAGCCTCCGTGTCGATCAACCCGTATCTTTATACGCAGCAACCAAACGTGAAAACGAACTGATAGCGCATATGTACCGCAAAATGTAATGACCTTTATTGAAACAATTGAAAGGTTCATGGGTAAAAAATCTATTGAAAATTTTGTTGAGATGGCAAAGGGTGAGGTACTTACAACGTATGCCGATATTTCGAAAGCACAACGTGCAATTGATTAAGGAGGGTATCCAAAAACTTGTCAACTAGTACAAATCTGCTAAATGATATCAATATTATACTATTTTAATATATAACGGTGGGTTAGATCTGCTTTAAAATTGGGTTGTCTTGTGGTTTTTTATAATATCAATATATGTGTATGGGGGAAACAAGTAGCGGAAATCATTATATAAACACATCAAAATATAATTCATTTTTAGATCACACTTTTGCTTAGTATCGATATACGATATATATTATATATGTACAGCAACATTTTCGAGAAATATTTGATTTTATTTGAACGAGGTTTAAAAACAGATAGAAACGCAGATTTTGTTTTGTTTCTCCGTGAACGCAAAACAAATATTATTTTTTTTTACCGACAATGTACTTATTGTGCGTTTATCATGCAAAGTGAAAAAGTCATACAACAAATTTGATGGACAAACATACATCGTTTCGTCGTTACGTGTGTTTTTTGTCATGTCATCGCATTAATGTTGCCGTTTCTTGCCCTTTGCATTGCCTGAATCAGAAACAATATACTTGATATTTGTTGGCTAGTGGGGAATAGCAAAAGCTTTCTCGTAAATTTTAATATCCAGAAAATGATTGCAGGATAAATATAGTTTATGGTTCAAACGTGCATGCCTGGTGGCTACATTGAATAGGAGGCAGTCAACCTAAATGTGTGTATTAAATCAAATGCGTCCAAATGACACAATATTGAAATGTCATGTCTTTTTGACGTTATTTGTGATCGTTTGCGCATAGTGGTGTCCAACACATAGTGTGTTTTGTTTTTGTTTTGTTTTTCTTCGTCTTTGGTACGATATGTTGCCAGTTTCTCTGGATTAACCGTTTTGATTGCACCTTCGATATTCGCTAACGTATATATTCTTCTTATATCTGTATTCAGGAACATAATAATAAGAAAGGTTTGATAATATTAAAGGGATATTCAGAAGTCAAAATTAAAAGAACAGACACTACATTGACCCAATGAATAAAGACAAAGAGATGACAAATGGGTAGCTGCACACTACACAGAAAACTAACGATTGAGCAACACAAACCCACACAGGTTAATTCGGGTGCTTCGGAATGGTAAGTAGTTCCTGTACCAATCGTGTTACTATTGTGAAGAAAGGTGATAGTTTAAGAACGAAGAATGGACCGTGTTGTGATGACGACAAACGGAACATACACGTGGTCATTTCCAAAACAGATAATCCGGAGCGTTTCACCGAGCCAAGGTTGCGACCGTAAAACTTTCGAAGTAATGACTTCAACTTAACCACTAGGAACCCTTGGTTCGTTGGCTTTCTTGTTATCAAGAACATAATACAGGAACCAGAAACTCTGAAATACCTTATCACCTGAGAGATGTATACTTGATTGCAGGTTCTGCTGAAATGTTGCTACATATAAATTGAAAGTTTACAATAGGAAATACTTTCTTGTGTTGTCTCACTGTCATTTTCTAGGTGAATGTAAAAGTATTAATCAGACCGAACTGTATCTATGGTATCCTTTATTCTAAGTTTAAAGGAAAATATTAAATCATCATGGTCATCAAGCTTGTGTGGAATATAATGAAAAGCAAACAATACCACACTTGAATTAATTCTAAGATCAAATATCAAAATCGTAGAAAGAGGCAAAATCGATACCACTAACACACACACATATGTGACATTGACGGATTGTTCTGTCTTGGCACATGCACTTCATTGAACATTGGTGGAGTTAAGCTAGTTTTATGGGCCCAGGCATCTCACCTTAGTGAACTGGACGACAAGACGGGACATGAACGGTTGCTCTTCCATTCGAAATCAACAGCTTCTAATACACCTCATGCGCACGAAATTAGATATCTACCATGTTTTTACTATTACTGGATCGATACCTCTCTTTGGAGGACTATTAGACCCAGAGGGTAACACCCGTCCAGAACTCAGTGGTTTATTAGATATGTTTTCATTGAAATGTGATAGTGTTAAGTAGTTTATGATTGTCGGTGGAATTGTGGTAGTGTTCAGTAGTCTATAGTGATTGTCGGTGGAATTGTACGCGTGTTTAATAGTTCATAGTAATTGTCGGTGGAATTGTGCGCATTTTAGTAGTTTATACTGATTGTCGGTGGTACTACGGTAGTGGTCAGTAGTTTAATATCAATAACTGTGGATTTGTGTGAATGATTCGCAGTTTATATTGATTGTCGGTGAACTTGTATGCGTGTTTAGTAGTTCACTGTGATTGTCGGTGGATTTGCGGTACTGTTCAGTAGTCTACTTTGATTCTCGGCGGAATTGCGGTAGTCTTTAGTAGTTTATAGTGAATGTCGGTGGAATTGTGATAGTGTTCAGTAGTTTATAATGATTGTCGGAGGAATTGTAGTACTGTTCAGTAGTTTAGTAGTTTATATTGATTTTCCGTGGAATTATACACGTGTTTTGTAGTTTATAGTAATTGTCGGTGGAATTGTGCACGTGTTTAGTAGTTTATACTGATTGTCGGTGAAATTGTGTGCGTGTTCAGTAGTTTATAATGTTTGTCAGTGGAATTGTGTGCATGTTCATTCGTTTATGATGCTTTTAGATGGAATTGTGGTAGTGTTCAGTAGTTTATAGTTGTTGTTGGTTGAATCGCAGTAGTTATTGTGATTGTTGGTAGAGTTGCGATAGTGTTCAGTAGTTTATTATGATCCTGGGTGAAAGTGCGTAGTGGTAGTGTTCAGTAGTTCATTATGAATAACGGGGGATTTGTGTGAATGCTTAACAGTTTATATTGATTGTCGGTGACACTGTGTGCGTGTTTAGTAATTCATAGTGATTGTCGGTGGAACTGTGAGCGTGTTCAGTAGTTTATGATTGTTGGTGAGATTTCGGTAGTGTTCAGTTAATTAATAATGAATGACGGTGGAGTGTGTGTATTCTTAGAAGTTTATATTGATTGTTGGGGGAATTGTTTGCGTGTTTAGTAGATCATTGTGATTATCTGTGGAATTGCGGTAGTGTTCGGTGGTCTATAATAATTGTCGGTCCATTTGTGGGCATGTCCAGCAGTTTATATTGATTGTCGGTGAAATTGTCTGCGTGTTTAGTAATTTATAGTGATTGTCGGTGGAATTGTGCATGCCACCCTACTTATCCAAGGGGCCCGCGTTAGGTAGTTGAATTACCTAACAACTAATACAAGCCTATCATCAATACGGTGTGGGTTAGCGCCCGTCTTTGTAAATTACACAAAGCGTGGACTCGAGTCGCAAGTGATCAAGTTTACCAGTTGCGTCCCCATTTTCGGTGGCTCTCGCCTGGTACTCCGACTTCTTTCACCACTAAAACTGGTGGCCATGATATAGCTGAAATATTGCTGAAAGTAGCGTTAAACACAACAAATCAAGCAATCAACCTACTTATACATATATTGTATATAACGAAACACTACATACGATTCTAGAGGAACAATATATGTTTGAATATACCAAATGGTAAATTAGAAGCAATAAATCGAAGACGGACAGACAACACAAAGGAACACAGGATCGTCGTTAATAATATTAAAACGGCATTTTTGTTTTTCTTTCTTTTCTTAGTGCTATCTTATATCACAGCAATAGCTAGGTCGACTTCACACACTAACATACACGTAGATGTTGACAAAGAGAGTCGGCTAAAAAATACACGTTTCGACAAGAGATAATTTCAATTTTCCCATTGTCAGTTTTCGATTTATATGTAGAAACACAACCCGTTAATGGAGTATCAGTTGATCCGATATTCCCAAGCGTGTGGTTCCTATAGTGATTTCTTGGATATAGGATTGCTGCTAACAAAGTTACTGAACCAAGGGGTTCTATTGTTAAATTGAAATCATCACGTAGAGAGTTTGACGGTCGCCACCTTATCTGGTTGGTCGAATGGCTGTGTCACAAATGACCACGGATACGAATCGCTTGTCGTAATTGTAATCCGATCCTTTGATGATGCATACTTTATCACGGGGATTGTAGGAGGAGAAAAAGAAAAATAACAAAAAACGATCTATAAAACACCACTACATAGAAAACTAAAGATCATACAACACGAACCAAACCAAAAACCCGTTGTTTATTAATGTGCACCAGATGGATAAACAGTTTCTGTCTTACTAGTAGTACCTGTCGTGCTACTCCAGGTACAACTCCGGTGATAAATCCTGCATACATGTGAAAATATTAAGCTAAATATTTGCTAACTAGCAATTTATTTTGTATGTATTAAGTTCACTTTTCAAATGTATGCACTGGTTATTTTCATGATTGTATGTTGCATAGGTAAAAAATAGCAAATATTTCATTTTGTTTTATAATGTTAGTTACGTCTGAGAGATATGCACCTAAGTTCAAATAGAAATAAGGTGGGTTATAACTGAAGACAAAATCATACATTCAAGCCAATATATGGTAAGATACAAATTATTCCAGAATCGCGTTCCGCGTGCTAAGTTGAATATCGACATTCCTATTTATATGACCTAGGGAAAAATACATAAAATGGAGCAAAGATAAGGGTTTCTGTGTCTGAGGAAGGTATGCATACAGTCAAACAAAAATAAGTATATGTATGTCTGGGAGTGACATAGATGTAAGCCAGAGATGTATGTATGCATGCCACATATATACATGTATGTCAAAGATACATCTACAGGTAAACAACTATAATGCTATAAGTGTCTTCTGGAGAGAGATAACTGTATGGTCAAATTAAGATCAGACCATATATTTCTGAGGCTGTTTCTCTCTCTGATTTAATTCCATTTTATTTATTGTGCTTAACGCCACTTTCAGCAATATTTCAGCTATATCGTGGTGATCAGTTTTAGTGGTGGAAGAAGTCGGAGTACCCGGAGAGAATGACCAACCATGGGGAAGCAACTAGTAAACGTTATCACTTGTGGTTGCGAGTCGAGTACACCTTTTTTGTAATTTACAAAACCGGGTGGGAACCCACGCCATATTGGTGATAGGATTGTATGAGTTGTTAGGTAATTCAACTAATAACCTGTTGAGCCACACGGGCCCTCTTTTCTCTCTCAGATATGCAGACTCTCAAAATAGATAGCATAGTTCTAGTGGATACAAATACAGTGAAACTAATCTACGATGATTGCTATCTGACAGATACAAACATATTTTGCAGCAAGAACAAAACAGACTTCCTATGACTTAGGATAGAAGCGTGCAATCATACATTATATGAATAGATAATAAACTGAAAAAAATGCCACTCTGTCGGAGCAGTTTCAAAATTAAATAGACAAATCATTAAAAGAAGAAAAATCGATAAAGCTAACACACACATACATGATCACTGACAATTTCCTTAAGTACGAACAATTTAGCAACACAAAATTGGCGGGGTTAATTAGTTCTACAGGACCAGAAATATCCTCTTATTGGCATTATACGACCATGCAAGTTGTTTTTTACGTGTGAGTAACACGTCAAGCTTCATATATAATCGAGCAAGCAGCGTTATTAGAAGAAAAGCAATACTATTATAGTATCATTATCTGATGTTTTTCGTATTGGCATAGTTATAGATCCGAGGCCTGCTGTATTGATCTGAGGCGCAACCGAATGCCAATACAGCAGACAAAGGAACTATAACTAGGCAAATATGAAAAACATCACGGAATGACATCTTTATTAATTAACCTCTCGGGACTTTTCCTTGCAATTATCGAAACGTCTAGCGGATTCCGATCTAGCTGTTATTGGACTGATCGGAATCGGGCCAATACGGAAAATATCCGTATTGGACTGGTTTTTGCCATATTTTCCCAATGAAAGTTTTTATATAGCATTGACAAATTCGATCATATCAAGGCTAATAAATCAAAGTTAATTAATAATGAATAGTATGCTAATATAGTTAATCGTCGTGACACAAAAGTTCTATTAAACAGACCCGATGATGTTCTCAATCAACATTTAATTATAAGAAAGTATTCACATTCATCGTAAGACATAACAGTGAAAAAATTGTCATATTTGAACCAAATTATTATGTCAATAACATCTTTCGTAATTTCTACGTAATTGACAGAAGAGTCTAAAGATACAAAGACGGGACCAGAATCCGTATAACAGACAACACAATGTTAAAAAAATGATAAAATAACAATCAACGATCTACAAAGCACTTCACACAAAATTAGAGAAAGAACAAGAAAAACCCTAATTAAAACTGGGTGAACGCATGTGCTCCGGAAGGCACCCGTCGTGTTACTCTAGTTACAAACCTGGTGCTAAGTCATGAATGAGGAAAGACCGGCAAGTGTTTCCGACAAGTAGAACATACCAGTGGTCAATTGTGACATCGACATTCCGTAACAGTTCACATGGTCACGGTGGTGACTGTAAAGCTTCCGAAGTGATGATTTCAGCTTGCCCAATGGGAACCCTTGGCTCAGTAGCTTCCTTGTTAGAAGTAACCATATATCAAGGAAATCCTGAAAAGGTTTTCTTGCATCATTTTCATATCGGGATAGAAGACTTGTCGATTACTATGATTCTGATACCTAAAGTAAATAATGCAATTTTGGGTTAGTGATTGTTATTTAAATCATAATATTTTTTTTCAATTTCTATCATGGCGAGAACAAGTTAATTTTCTATGCTGATGATATCCGTTTTGTACTATGCCAACACGCTTAGTTGGATATTAATGGGGCTAGCCAACTGAAACAACAGTCCGCGAGTAGAAACTTTACTCCACTTGGACCCATACCTGATACCGAGCCAACCAGTCGTTGCTTTTATTCCTTAGTACTACATGATTCGCGTAGAAGCAGCAATTAGTATTTGCATAGTCTTTGGTATAACCGGATCGTGGTTCGAACCACCGATCTACAGCACTTGAAGCGAGCACGTTAACGAATATACCGGCGATGCGGTTGAATGATCAAATAAATTAAATTAAGCATCGTGCAGTAAATCAAATTAGCAGCATAGTGGTGCATACTGTTTATTGTATATATTTTTCATTTTTTTCAGAACAAAAACAGTTGACATAAAAAGTACTACATCTCTGCTTTACCATGTTTACAACACGAATAGGATTTGCCATTGTGACAACGTTGGAAAACATGCATTGTGAGCCGTCACGGCAGTGGAGTGTTATTTCACATGTGAGATGTCATATTCATATTTCACGAAGAAACTATATTTATAAACAGAATATTTTTTTCTCACAAAATGGAACTCATTGAAGTTAAATGGTTGTTTTATTGAACGATAAGTACACATAAGTCAAAAATTAATAACTGAAACATCATTAATATTAACAATTAGTCATTTAGTTCATGTAAATGACTCTATGGAAGAAACTGTTCAATGTTTGATGTAAAGAAGGATAAATGAAACAGTAACTTTCACAACATCCTAACTAATTTAGGAATTAACAGATTAATCAGAGTCGGAGTCACTAAAATGTAGAGGCAAGATTCTTTTATATTTCTTTTGTTGTGGTTCATTCAAAGTGTTTTCACTGGCACGTTTATCACCACAACCGTAATTGTTAATAAAATTGAATGTTCCACCATGAATATGTGTACTTCCTTGAAAATAAGAGGACACACGCAGTTCTGAAGACATTTGACTGGAACATAGTGATGGTACTTGTATTTGTGTTGAAGTACTTGGTTTACTAGGAATGACATCCATGCTTGTACATGTTGTAGCAGGACAAATTTTGAACCAGCGTTATAGTTAGTTTGTCCTGTAGTGTCTGTTAAGACCTCCGAAATACTTTTTTGCTGTTGTTCATTCAGTCTAGAATATGTGTTAATACTGGCTACATTTTTGTGGCCACTGATTTGCATTTTCTGTGCATTTTCAACACCCTTATCCAGTAGTTTCTGGATTAAATGTTTACGTGCGCTGTGGTTGGTCAGTTTCCTACCACCCTCAATATCCGGACAAGACTGTACCATTTTTTTTGTCAGAGAATATATGTTGTTGATACCCATTGGCATTTCTTTGAACCAAGCTTGATCGTATTCCCTATTTGAAACATGGTTTACAGCCAGAAAGAAAGGTGAATCATCTTTGTTCATGGAGTCTGGCCGCTTAGTACGGTAGATGCGAAATACATTTACAGGACACCTGTTTTTGTTTTCATGGGCCCAAGCTTTAGTTTTTATTTTTTTATGTCATTTGGGTTGTTACCTTGTCTTGTTTTGGTTTGTCTTTCTGTCCGTAGACATAAGTATTCTTTTTTTGGACTGTCACAACCGATTTCAGTGTCACTCAACACATGATCACGCTGTTCCTTTCCTCCCCTCATACCGAGTACACATGATAAGGTGAAATGAAGTACATTTATCAGTGGAAGGGGCGCATGAACACCTAATAAACCATGTTGGAAAAGTTTGTCAGTGTCAGTTAATTCATCAGATGCATTTGGTTTGTTTCCATACCCACTACTTTTCAGTTGTTTTTGTTTTGACTGCAAAACACGACGACATTTTTCAAATTCACTGCCATTTAACAAACTAAATTTGGAATTGTGTTGTTTCAAATAGCGGTCTATGCTGCATAAAAAACCCTTTAAAGTGGACGGTTCATATTCGTATCCATCCTTTTTTCGTACCGATAACACAAATGTACAACACCTTTCATTTAATTCCTCTGCTGAGAGATTTTCAATTTCTCTGTTTTCACCACAGTTTTGCAGATATGAGCGAAACAGCCTAGTATCATTGTTTGTTTTCTTTTTTGTATTTACATTTTCATTTTGTACAAGGAATGAATCAATGTCCTCAAATGAAACATTCTGAAATCTACCCGGCTCATTGGGCTGGGCTTTAGTTTGAAATGCATTTTTGTCATTGGAATCATTTGTAACATTTGTTTGGACATCTAGAATATTAAATTCTGGCATTTCCACATTTTCCAAGTCAAAATCATTTTCTTCTAAAAATTGGGAGACCAGAGCTGTCGTATATGCATCAAAATAATCAGACATATTGTTTTTTTTTAATTTTAAGATTAAAGCAGACGATTTTTCATTGAAAAGGTGTGGTGAAAGGAAACTGACAATCTACACTGTACAATGCACTTGTAAACATTGCTGTTGTTTATTTGTTTATATTTAAATCTGTTCTGTTATGCTAGTGAAATGATTCGATTTAGAATAAACAAGTGTTTGATTTTAATGTAAAAATAAAATGATTCAATTAAAATAATTTATAAAAGTACTACAACTTTATTTTCATTCATTAGATTTGTTTTTATTGTTTCAGTTTGCAATCATGTGTGTATTCACCGTAACACAACAAGGGACGTAACCACCACATTTATAGGTGTCTAAAAGTAGTTCTGGCGGGAAAAACTGATATTTCACATGTGAAATATCGGAATATATTTCACGGATAAATCCCCATAATTCACACCTATCTATATAATACATATTGCTAAGCTAAGACTGGCCGCGATAGTTCCAGATTTTGACCTAGAATGATGTCTTTAATTATATGTGTGATTTACAGGTGTAACTTTCAATCTATTTGGATGAGATAATAAGACATTCTTAAACTGTTTATAAAAAAATACACATTATCATTAACATTAACTCAAACACGCATGTGAGTATTAATTTTTTGAAACGGGAATGAAAATTAGGTAGAAAAAAAACCAGTTGATCATATGTAGCTGTTTAACATGTGATGATATTGTTTGTTTGATGGTGTTTAACGCCACTTTCACCAATATTTCAGTTGTATCGTGGCGGTCAGTTTTATTGGTGGAGGAAACGGAGAAAACCACCGACCTGTCGCAAGTCACTGACAAACTTTATCACATAATGTTGTACACCTCCTCCTGATCGAGATTCGAACTTACAACATCAGTGATGATGGGCAATCATTGCATAGGTAGATGTATATCCAACTACCATACGATCACGGCCACGTGCGGCTCAAATATGTGATAATAATTATAGACATGTATTAGTACCTTTAATAGTGGGCAAAATGTGATTTCTGTACAAGCGTGAAATATTGCCTTCTATTACATATTGTTATGAATAAAACGTTTAAATGTGTGCGCTATAGACCCCCCTAGACACACACACACACACACACATGCCAGCCATGGATCCACATGTTTATATGAACTTAGCCTCCATTATGCCCCTCGTTACTTAATCATTTCTACACCACTGATTATCCCTTAATGCTGCATATCTGTGCTTACATCGGGATCGTTATCGTTACAAAGGCAATATGTATGTTCTTTTCAATTGTATGATTTTCTTCCATGATAAGTTGTCCTCATTCAATGTCAACTGATTATTGTATAACGCCAATAAAACGTGGTGAAATTTAACAATTCAACATTGTGAAATTATCATCCGACATGTTTGTGCTATATATGGTCGATATCGTGACTCAGGAAAAAAGGTGGTCGAATATTTATCAACAAAAAAACTCATAATAATGTGTATTTATCATGTAAAAGTGTTTCTAAGGTAAAAACCAATATTTGTTATTTGACACATATACTTATAGGATATATAGGTAATTCATTATCTACACTGACAGAGGATAAGATACAAAATGGAAAAAGGTGAGCATTTTCATATTTTATTATTTTTGTTAGGACTTTACCGTTAAAGAAAACCCTTATGGAAAATACAGATACGAGTATATGCCTGGAATGACAAGTCGTCAATTTAACAATGGAATCGACCGAACGAAAATATCTAACACAGATATAACTTTAAGTTGATTTAATGTTTAGCGTTTCTAGAAAAGCCGTTAAACCTGTACATTTGTTAATATTGGTAACAATTGTACCTATCCCTATTCATACATTTTATAATGGATTTCCCCATATATTGTCACAATAACTGTCAACACTGCATATATACCTCCCCGTTATATTCACAATAACTGTTAGTACTGCTCATAGACCTCCCCGTTATTGTCACATAAACTGTTAACACTGTATATAGACCTCCCTGTTATTGTCACAACAACTGCTAACACTACATATATACCTCCCCGTTATTATCACAATAATTGCTAACACTGACTATAGACCTCCTCGTTATTGTCACAATAACTGTTAACACTGCATATAGACCTCCCTCTTAGTGTCATTATTGTCACAATAACTGTTAATACTGCATATATACCTCCCCGTTATTGTCACAATAACTGTTAGTACTGCATATAGACCTCCCCATTAATGTCACAATAACTGTTAACACTGCATATATACCTCCCCGTTCTTGCCACAATAACTGTTAACACTGTATATAAACTTCCCCGTTATTGTCGCAATAACTGTTAACACTGCATATAAACCTCCCCGTTATTGTTACAATAACTGTTAACACTGCATGTATACCTCCCTGCTATTGTCACAATGAATGTTAACACTGCATATAGAACCCCCCCCCGTTATTGTCACAATAACTGTTAACACTGCATATAGACCTTCCCGTTATTTTCACAATAACTGTTAGTACTGCACATAGACCTCCCCGTTATTGCCAAAATAACTGTTAACACTGCACATATGCTCCTCGTTATTGTCACAATGTCTGTTAACACTGCATTTATACCTTAACGTTATTGTCACAATAACTGCTAAGACTGCCTATAGACCTATCCGCTGTCGTCACAATAAATGTTAACACTGCATATATACCTCCCCGTTTTTGTCACCTAATTGTTAACACTGCTCATAGACCTCCCCGTTATTGTCCCAATAACTGATAACTCTGCATATAGACCTCTCCGTTTCTGACACAATAACTGTTAACACTCCCTATAAACCTCTCTGTTATTGCCATTGTTTTCACAATAACTGGATACACTGTATAATATTAAAATACACTTTGGAGAATACCGAAGGAGCAATCAAATATGGACCATTAAGAGAAACTGGCAAGAAATGGTACACAAGAGGAAGAAGAACAAAGCAAAAACACAACACAATATGTGTTGGATACCACTATGCCCAGACAAACGCAAATGACACAAAATAAATTAGACATGAGGCCTCCTACAGACAACTGGAGGCAAAGACGAATAGAATATCGTTTTTATTCGGAAATCATAGCTGACATCACAGCACGGAACTAAGAACGTAAAGACACATACTAGGACTACACATACAACTAAAATTATGAGCAACACAAAAAACTGGGGTGAACTCATGTGCTCCCGAATGGTAAACAGTTCCTGCTTCTTATAAGATACCAGTCGTGTTCCTTATATATACAGTCAACAACTTAACAGTGATAGAGGAGAGAAAAAATCTTCGTAAAAAATAAAAGATCCATTGTCATTTGAGATATGGGTACATGTTTTTCGTAACGGTAAACCAGATCGTGATGACCACCGTCGAATTTTATCTGAGCTCTGTCCAGAAAATCATTGTACGTGGTAAAAGGTCTAGAATAACGTATGAGTTGTAAAATGTAAACTCCATACGCTGGTAATGCTGGAATATTGCTACTGATAAAAGGGTTAATCCTCTTTCTTTTAACAAGATCAAGTCGCCATGGTGAAATGACAAGTCGTATGGGGGAGAAAGTTTACTCGACAAGCTTAGAAATTAATTGCCCCAGCGATATATGCTTTGATATTTGGTGTTTAACGCCACTTTTAGCAATATCTTTATCATGGCGACCAGTTTTAGTGATGAAAGAATCCAGAGTACCCGGAGAGAACCATCGACCATGGGCAAGCAACTGGTACAACTTTATAATCGTATGAAAATGATATAATATCCTGTAATATTTCTGCATTAATGTCCCCATTATTATTTTGTTTATATAATGACATAAAACAATCCACAACAACACGAAGAACTCATCTGGTTTGCCACAAAAATAAATGGTTGACAGTACTAATAACAACACAACGAACAATAGCTTCGGTTAACTGGACAATATAACCAACATGAACACGAACCATTCCTCTGGTTATCCTAAAGAGGAAATGATTGACAATATAGCCAACATAAACACGAACCCCTCCTCTGGCTATCCTCAATTAGAAATGGTGGACAATATATACTTATTCTCTCGGAACTGCAAAAATTGCAGAAAAAATTACCCAAACATATTTGTCAAGAAAACCGAATGTATAGGTTGTCATCAGGAAACTGTCTATACTGGCAATTAAATCCCAATTTCTTTTGAACGTTTGATGATATTTGCATAATAATATGTACCGACAACGAACCACCTATGCAATGATTTCTAAGCAAATTTGAAAATATATCAACATTTATTTATTTGTTCTGCTTGAATATAAAATTTAGTATATGCATTTGAATGTTGGTAAAAATATGACTAGAAGTGATCCACAAGACAAATATGCCAAGGTTCCATCGCTGAAGCGCTGATTTTGTTTCAAAAAAAGGTTTCAATGATATGAATAGAACAAGAAAATGCAAATTTTTAAAATGATGTAACCTTCGATTTGCCATATAATATATTAAATAAATAAGTAGCTATATAAACCTTGTAATATATCTTTATTTACCAGGTAAGACACAAAATCTTTAAATTAAAGAACAAACCAATGAACGTATGCATCAATTCAAAATAATTGTCCCGTATATTACAACTTTGTAAAATGTTATACTACTTTGTACTTCAGAAAAAACAAAAAGCGAACGCGGTCTTAGAGAAATGTTGATGTTTTACTGATTAAAAGGAAACAGACATGATGATGGTATCTCTTGGTCCACAACATTAATAAAATCAAACTCATAAAATCTTTTAAAAAGTAAATATTTACTGGAAACATCCTAGTTTCGCGAAAAAAAACTAAACAATTTAGAAAAAAAACAAAACAAAACGGAATACGGCAAAATAACAATTTCAACATTAAGATAACAGTCAAATAGAGTATAGATCGTCCTCAATAGTGAAAACGACTTGTCCCGTAGGTTAGTTACAGTTGTATGTTTCTTTATAAACTCCATGACATCATCAGAAACACGGCACAGTCGACCTCCTTTTCTAGTGGTTATTGGGTGCTGGATTTTGCGAATTATATCTTTACTGTTAATCCATGCCGTGTCCTGTTTGTTTGGCCAACGAAATTTGTTAACAACCTTGCCGCTCTCAACCATAAAGTCAATATGTAGAGTCTGATCACTGACGTCGTCCTCTAAAACAATTCCGATGTAGCAACTTCTATCATAAGCAGCAAGAACATAATCGCCCTTGCTACATGTAATTTCTTCATTCTGAACAGGAGTTGCATTGTTGTCACCAACCTCAATTTGTGTATCATGCACGGGATGTTCAGTCTGTTTTAGCAAGACCACGCTATCCCACCCGCATGCAGATACTCCATGAAATCCATCTGCACTATTAAAACAGTTCCAGCATGAGCAGGTGGTGTTTCTTTTTATCAAATTGCCATGATAATCTGTTGAAATAGCATGCAAAGTCATCGTTCCATTTACTGGTTTAATGACCGCTTTTCTTTCTTCGGTTTCGGCATTTGTCATCTCGTATTCATCAGTAGTGATCAGCTGGTATTCGATCTCACCCTCAGACTGAGTGGCCCAAGCGAAAAATTCCATGGCATCTTGAATTACCGCTTTTTCCTGTTTTACTGCATTATCCGTGTTTCTTTTGGTGGTGCCACTGATGAAATCAAACACATCCCGGTATTGGGATGACGGGAAGTCTGTCCAAAAATGTACATGTTTCAGTTCTGGTACGTAATTCTTTACTGTATTTACTAATTTCTTCACAATCGCGTAAACCATTGCGGCATTGTTGTCCAATACTTCCGATACAAACACCAAACTGTTATGACTTAGAATTGTGTTAGCATTTTTGAAATAAATGATAGTAGGATGGGGGGTTACCATTGACACATTCAAATGCGCAGATTATATCTCTTCCATTGTTTGACAGTTATAGTTCTCACTGAAACTGTAGGTTGTGTAAATAATCATTCAGTACTCGTTTATGATGTTTACCTTTTCCTACTTTCACAGCGTATATCTTTCCTGGTAAGATACGAGAGTTGTCGTATCTGCTTAGAAAACCCACAACATCTTGTCTCAATCTATCTGCTTTTTGTTTCAAAAGTGTTTTCTTTTTCAACCTTAAATCCTTGTCAGATAACAACTTGCGTCTGTTCAACGATGTCATGCTCTGCATAAGAGTTTTCAATCTATACCGTTTTACTATATTTCCAGTCACGACTTTATGAACAGCATTTTTTCTGGTTGGGTTGTCATCTACTGCTACCTGAAGTTCCTAGTTCAAGCAATCGTTGTATATGAGACGCTTCAATTCCGTATGTCCGGTACACTCTTTTTAGTCTTGATTTATTTAGAATAAGTTATGTTTTACTTCTAGGTGTTTGTGGGTTTGCTGTCTTAGTCTGAGTTCTGCAGAGAGGCTTTTGTATTGTTTTTAATTTTTTCCTTAAGTTTTCATTTTCATATTTCAGTTTTGATATTGTTTTGTATAATCTCTTTATGGCATTAGACACCCTCTTCCTGTCCCCTTTACCCTGACTTCCACTGGGATAATGAAAAGGAAGTTGTACTGTCAAACTCAATTCGTTGATGGTGCTGCTGACTCCGTTATTATCGCTCTCCCTGCTTCCACTTGCCACGTGTTATATTGTATTTGGATTTTCATTTACATCTCCCAAATCGGCATTATTGTTCATATCTGTCTTGTGCATTCTGTAAACTGTATGTGCTGCCCTACGGTTTTTGTCATGTCTCTTTTCTTTTTCATCACCAGCCAGCATCTCTATTGGCTGAAAGTATCCCTTGATTCGCTCCCTTTCCATCTTCAACCATCGCTTTCTAAGTTGTTCTTTCTTCCTGGCTCTATATTCTTTCATGCGTTGAGATTTTGATTTGGCTATACTGAAATATATAATTAAGAACTGATCAGCATTTTTGCTAGTGCAGTAACATAGATTTATTTTCAACATAATCTACTCTTCCAAAGTGTTAAGCAACGATATTCACATTCATGTATTTAATGCATGTCTTCTATTGTTTAAGAACAAATAACATCGCTATCGAATATGATGTGCTGATTTATATGTTTTGAAAATATTATAATTTACTGGGCAATACTAAGCTCAAGCTAGCGAACAATTTCTAGCGAACAATAAGCTAGCGAGCAATAAGGCGATATGTCTCAAAACCAAACGAATAAATAAAAGCGAAATGTACTTAGAATATTTCTAGCGACCAATAAGAAATATATTTCTGTAAATGTACAATCAACACATTGAATCGACATCTGGGCATATCAGGGAATATTTCTGAATACCCCACCCACACACTTCTACAATACGAAGTAGACACTCATGTGAATAAAAAGACAATACATTGTATGTGATATTTCTCATGTTCACTCGAACATAAAATATTTCTTCTCTTTACTAAGCATATTAACAAAGACACACGCATATTTTGGGATGACGGGATTATAAAACAGCACGCCAACTTTAAATAAACATAGCGTAAACAAATAATTTACTGTCATGAAAACCGGTATATAATTTCGAGTTGCCATCGCTTTGTAAAACAAAATAAAGTCCTAAGATTCTCTGTTCCCACGTCTCATAAATATAAAAAAAATGTGAATATAGAACAATAGAAATATATAACAATACGTTTTTTTTTAAATAAACAAAATATAAATTCTGCATATGCGTGTCGCATTTATTTAATGGTTTTGATCTATTTATGTTTAAATTGTGTATTTATTTGTGCCAAACCACTAATTTAATTCACCAATCAGAGCTTAGAACATATATCAGTCCTTTTTAAAGAAAAAAGTACCTTTCACTTTATTGTAGTGTGAATAATGTTGAATGGAAGAGAATAATTAAAATTGATACTTAAAGTTAAATATATAAGGATTATATCGAGCCCTATTTTGGCAACATTTATTTGAATTGGAATCCTTTATTAAACTTTTAATGCATGACCTACAAATACGAAAATTCTGGGAATGACCTTGCTATTTTTAGACCACGGAATGTCCCAAAGCATGGCATTTCGATGCACGAATATACCATCAAGTCATTTAACACCCTGCTGTGGGCTTGAGGTGCATTATCCCACATAGGCACTTAAGTCAGTTAAAGACCTTGGCAATACCTTTGTCTAAGCCAAAAGTGGCTGAGAACTTTGCCGTCCTTCTATATTTGTATGCCCTATTAATGTGGGCACCCCCCATCCAAATTAAAATATCAATGTTGGTCTTTAACACCCTGCTGTGGGCTTGAGGTGCATTATCCCACCTAGGCACTTAAGTCACTTAAAGACCTTGGTAATACCTTTGTCTAAGCCAAAAGTGGGTAAGAACTTTGCCGTCCTTCTATATTTGTATGCCCTATTAATGGGGGCACCCCCCCCCAAATAAAAATATCAAAGTTGGTCTTTAACACCCTGCTGTGGGCTTGAGGTGCATTATCCAATCTAGGCACTTAAGTCATTTAAAAAACCTTGGCAATACCATTGTCTAAGCCAAAAGTGTGTAAGAACTTTGCGTCCTTCTATATTTATATGCCCTATTAATGGGGGCACCCCACAAAATCAAAATATCAAAGTTGGTCTTTAACACCCTGCTGTGGGCTTGAGGTGCATTATCCCACCTAGGCACTTAAGTCAGATAAAGACCTTGGCAATACCTTTGTCTAAGCCAAAAATGGGTAAGAACTTTGCCGTTCTTCTATATTTTTATGCCCTATTAATGGCGACACCCCCCCAAATCAAAATATCAAAGTTGGGTTTTAACACCCTGCTGTGGGCTTGAGGTGCATTATCCCACCTAGGAACTTAAGTCACTGAAAGACCATGGAAATACCATTGTCTAAGCCAAAAGTGGGTAAGAACTTTGCCGTACTTCTATATTTTTATGGCCTCTTAATGGGGGCATCCCCCCCCAATCCAAATATCAAAGTTGGTCTTTAACACCCTGCTGTGGGCTTGATGTGCATTATCCCACCTAGGTACTTAAGTCACTTAAAGACCTTCGCAATACCTTTGTCTTAGCCAAAAATGGGTAAGAACTTTGCCGTCCTTCGATATTTTTATGGCCTCTTAATGGGGGCACCCCCCAAATCCAAATATCAAAGTTGGTCTTTAACACCCTGATGTGAGCTTGAGGTGCATTATCCCACCTAGGCACTTAA
>MJUT01060773.1:3743-20158 GCA_002080005.1 Gigantidas platifrons
GATTAACATTGGACCCTATGGGAAAATGTTCAAATGGCTTCTTCGCAGAAACTACAAATCTTATTAAAACCAAACTGTACATGAATGTTCATTGGATGGTCCTCTACAAACTTTAGGTTTTTTGTTCCGATATGAAATTCAAAATGGCGGCTATGGCAGGACTTAGTTTAACATTGGACCCTAAGGGAAAAATGTTTCAAAGCGTTTCTTCTCTGAAACCATTTGGACAATTGAAACCAAACTGCCCAAGTAATGTTCATTGGAAGGTCCTCTACAAAGTTTCTGTTTTTTATGCTGATCGGAAATCCAAGATGGCCGCCACCACAGGACATAGATTAACATTGGACCCTATGGGAAAATGTTCAAATCCCTTCTTCTCAGAAACTGCAAATATGATTAAAGCCAATCTGTACATGAATGTTCATTGGATGGTCTTCTACAAACTTTAGATTTTTTGTTCTGATATGAAATTCAAAATGGCGGCTATGGCAGGACTTAGTTTAACATTGGACCCTATGGGAAAAATGTTTCAAAGCGTTTCTTCTCTGAAACCACTTGGACAATTGAAACCAACGTGCCCAAGGAATGATCATTGGAAGGTCATTTACAAAGTTTCTGGTTTTTTTCCTGTTTGGAAATCCAAGATGGCTGCCACCGCATGACATAGATTAACATTGAACCCTATGGGAAAATGTTCAAATGCCTTCTCAGAAACTACAAATGTGATTCAATCCAAACTGTATATGAATGTTCATTGGATGGGCCTCTACAAACTGTAGATTTTTTGTTCCGATATGAAATTCAAAGTGGCGGCTACGCCAGGACTTAGTTTAACATTGGACCCTTTGAGGAAAATGTTTCAAAACGCTTCTTCTCTGAAACCACTTGACAATTGAAACCAAACTGCCCAGGAATGATCATTGGAAGGTCCTCTACAAAATTTATGTTTTTTATGTTGAACGGAAATTCAAGATGGCCACCACCGCAGGACATCGATTAACATTGGACCCTATGGGAAAATGTTCAAATGCCTTCTTCTCAGAAACTACAAATCTGATTAAAGCCAAACTGTACATGAATGTTGATTGGATGGTCTTCTACATACTGTAGATTTTTTTTCCGATATGAAATTCAAAATGGCGGCTATGGCAGGACTTAGTTTAACATTGGACCCTATGAAAAAAATGTTTCAAAACGCTTCTTCTCTGAAACCACTTGGACAATTGAAACCAAACTGTCCAGGAATAATCGTTTGAAGGTCCTGTAAAAAGTTTGGGTTTTTATGCCGATCTGAAATCCAAGATGGCCACCACAGCAGGACATAGTTTTTACATAGGACCAATTGGTTCTTTTTTATAACCAGGTGAACGATACAGGCTCTTGAGAGCCTCTGGTTTATGAAGTCACGTGATAGGCGGTACGAATTCTTCCTCCAAGTCAGGAGAGCGTCTTATCACGGAATCTTCTGTATTTTTGTAAATTTTATATAAATATAATGTATTAAGATCCATACAGGTGATCACTAGGTACATTACTCAGTCGTGATGGTATTATTTATGTGTAAATATCTTGTATTTCAGTATTGTCCTTAGTCCGAGACACGTGGTCCGAGATTCCCCTGCCGTTCGACGACTATTTAGAGCTTGCTGTTGTCGTGGTCCGAGATTCCCCTGCCGTTCGACGACTATTTTGAACTTGCTGTTGTCGTTGTCGGACTATATTGTCCTTTGTATTGTTGTTGATGACAGCTGGGGCTATTATAAATAGTCCCAGGTGACAGTTCTTTATTGGATTTTAATTCAATAAAATATTTGAATTTGAATTTGAATTTGTTTTGATTAAAAACAAACACTTACTAAAGATAAAAAAAAACACACCAAATACTATAGTTTGTTTAGAATCATTCGATCATTAAAGCATATCCTTATTTATATTGTAGGTATTTTGATTTTATTGATATGACAAACGTGTATTGATAACATTGTTTCTATGATATCTACCTTCCACGTGTACAGTTGAAATAGCAACCTATGGATAAATGAACACGACATAATAGTAGGGTGAAAAGTGAAAGTAAATAACGACTTCGTGGAAATCGAAATAGGTCAGAAAAAATAAATAAACAATGGCTTCGTGGAATTCGAAATAGGTCAGAGAAAATAGATAAACAACGGCTGCGTTGAGATAATACGAAGAAATAATTCTGGGTTTTTTTTAACAAAGGGAAAGAGTGAGGTAATGTTAGAATTATAAATAAATACAATATGTAAATATATGAGCAAAGTGAAAAAAAAAAATATTTCGAGCAAGAACATTCCTTTATGCATAACATAATAAATTCTAAAATTGATGAATATGCACGAAATATTTGCCGCTGGATGCTAAATTAATTCAACCAATCAATGAAAAATAACTGTTTAGTTTTGTCAGTTATCTGTTCTGTTGTCATTACCGGTCGCTGAATTGAGACTAGATGTTATGCCGGCTACAGAATGTATTGCATCTTCTGTAATCCGTTAATAGCACCATACCAAATTCTGAATTCCCCAAATTTAGTTCAGATTCACAAACAGTTTGCATAGTATTTTAGAAACTTAAAAAAAATATTTTTGAATTCTTCGTCATTTAAATTATGAGCATATTTGATGCGAACAGGGCACACTCTTGTTTCCCAGTATAAAAGAAATTGATTAGCTTGTTTGCACCAATCATTCTCTTACCTGAGGAGGGTGGATGCTGAAAGTTTATTAGTAAAATAATTGGACTGCCGTCTGGCTCCATACATAAATCTGTAATGCCTTAATACCCTTCTCCCCTATCCAATACGTCCTTTGTCAATTTTGAAAAAAATATTTGTCGACTCAGAGCCGAGCGAAAACAAAATTCTTTCCCGGTCTCCCTCCATCAGATCAAATAGATAGTCCCTTACATGCGGAATGCAGTGCAAGACGATTACTATAGTCGTTTGACTTCTATAAATGTGAAATTTATGTTTTACATGGATGATATATGCGAACTCTGACAATTAATTTTAAAATATTTGGTCCATTATTAAAGAAGTTACCCAATGTCTCTATTTTAATTATGTTAGTGTAAAAATCTGCATGGAGTGAGTACAAATATTGTAAGACCCAAACCATCAAAGCATGCACTCTCAATGTATATTTCATTGTACCATAAGACATTTAAATAGTATAAAGCTACTCATTAACTGACCATAAAGGTGATGGTCAATTGGTATTGGTGTCCTTTAATATTTAATTGCCCTATGTCACATGGTAATGAAGCGCTGTCTGTTATTTTGTTTTGATTATTTGGCTCTTAAAATATTTGTACTCACGCCATTCAGATTTTTAAGAATTTTTTGTCTGAACATTTGTAGAAGTCAAATGGACTACACAATACCTACAAATGATGATCAAAATATTGTAAATGACCGACACAATAGTTTACATCCACATTTGTAGAACTTACCTGATAGAGTTGCCTATTTTATTTAATCCCTTAATTACTCCCTATAAGTTGAATTTTAGATAACTCGAAATTTTGAAACGGTCCCGTGAACTTCCAGATAACGAGATTCATCTGTATAATGTTACGATCTGCAAAACTCCATACCATTGAAAATAAACTTGTCTTGTTTGGGAGCTCGTGGAAATGTCAAATGGGCAGTATTCGGATATCTATTCACTTTCGTGTTCTCTACGAACTCTACGCTCTCTTTACCAAAGCAGGTAATGAAGGAATAGTTTAAGAAAATGCCCCAGAGGTAGCATGGGGCAAAAGAACGACAACTCTTAGCAGACGCGGAATTATGTTCCGAAATTAGGTGGAAAGGGTTGGTCTAACACTGTTTTTAAAGAATTAGGTGATTGGTTAATAAACAAAAGTTGCGTCAATCAAAAAAGAGATGATTTATCTTTCGACGCATCCCAATCTTATGAATGAAAGCGTGGAAAGTGGCCATTTTAAACATGTGAGCAATTTAGCTAAACATCGTAAATGGCTTAGGACGTGCACCCCTCTAGGCTCTGTAATTTCAGAAAGGGGTGATTTTATTATTATTCTTAAAGAATTCAAACAAAAATTATGAATATATGGGCGTATTGTTCGTGTTTTTCGCGTCTTTTTCACTGTACCCCCTTTTTGGTAAACAGAGTAATTTCTCCTGAAAAGAAATAGTCACTTCCGGTGAATCAATACGTTAAGCTTATTTAATTACAGACATAAATTCTCATAAATGAACCTTACCAAGGTTTGAATTAACCAAGAAATATATGGTAATAGTGTGCAGGTAACTTGAGAAGAAACATGTATGAAGTTCAGTGGTGAAAAAGTAATATACTAATACTTATGTTCTGTAACTTCCTCCATTGAATGTGGAGCACTGCTTGAATGAAGCATATTTTTAAGCGGTATGTACATCATCGTTAAACAAACATGTTTTTGGTGTAAAATTAACTTCCAAGTTCATTTTAGAAGCATGTTTCAGCCTGAAAATGTCTTATTATATCATATATATGTTAAAAAACAGAGTTTTGGGTATTGTCAATAATTTATATCTCGTAAATATAAGTGGAACCATATTTTGAACAGAATTTTCAATAGAATTTTAAAGACCTCATTTTACGATTTTCAAAAAATCATAAAAAAAAACAATGGGAAGTCCTAGAGTTCAAAACTAAACTGTTTTGAGCATCTTAGATATAGCACTTTAACATGATATAAATATTTAATGAATACAGGTAAGTAAAAAAAATGGTTGCCCCATGCTACCAGAGGTTCCATTTTATTTCAGTATTCATGCTGGAAGACAGACGTAGATAGCACGGCGTCTGTTGTTTATTTACAGTATCTAACTTCCGGTTACATTCCAAAGAAGTACAGGTCGGTATTCGTGGAATAGCGAATGACGTCACTGTCAACTCCCATCAAATTTTACACACTTCTTCTCTTCTTCTTCCAAATACAGGATAGACTCGAAGGGTCGAGTGAAATTATCCCGGCGTGGAGACTAAAATTTTTAACTTATAAATTGATAAAAAAAAATATTTACATAATTACATATTTACAATTTAACAAGTAGTATTACATGAAGGCTGGAGGGAATTGTATACCCTCCAAACCAGACCTGAAGCTGTCGAGGTCTGGAGCCTGTGCTATTGCTGCCGGGAGGTAGTTCCAACTTCTGATGTTACGGGGGGGGGGGAAAGAATACTTGTATATGTTTTTTGAAGTTGTAATTTGTTTATATTTATGTTCCCCTCTAGTACGTGTATCACTTTTGTTTAAATATGTGTTTGGGTCTATAGCCATTTGGTTGTTGATGATCTTATACAGCATGGTGACCCTGTTTTTGGCTCTTCGTTGACTCGGAGGCTCCCAATTTAGTGCGTCTAGCATATTTGTAACACATCCTGGTTCTTTACTACTGTAATTATTGTAAACAAAGCGTGCTGCTCTTCTCTGCACTTGTTCTATGTCCTCAATCTGATCTTTGGTATGAGGATCCCAGCATGTGGATGCATATTCTAATGTGGGTCTTGCCATTGTAGTGAAAGTGTGTTGTTTTACTTTCTGAGTGGACTCATGAATATTTCACTTAATAAAACGTAGTGTTTTGTTGGCCTTGTTAGTGATGTTGTTGATGTGTGCGTTCCAAGTGAGATCTTTACTTATGGTAACGCCTAGGTATTTGCTTTCTTCAACAACTTCTAGTATGTGATTGTGGATGGTATAATCTTGTTTGATGGTTTTGCGTTTTGTACCAGCTCTTATGACAAAACATTTATCTGTATCAAAAGCCATCTGTCATTTGGTTTCCCACTCTTGTAACATGTCAAGATCTTCCTGGATTTTATTGGTATCTGATGTTGTATTTACCTCCCTATACAATAAACAATCTTCTGCAAAGAGCTTAGCAGAAGAGTTTAAGTTTTCAGGTAAGTCGTTTATATAGATCAGGAATAAAAGCGGGCCCAAGACTGTACCTTGGGGTACCCCTGAGTCAACTGTGGCTGTGGATGATTTGACCCCTTCTAGAAGTACAAGTTGTTTGCGGTCATGTAGGAATGAGTGAATCCATTTTAGTGTGTTGCTGCGAATGCCATAATAATTAAGCTTGTTTAATTGTCTTTTATGCGGCACTTTATCAAAGGCCCTCGAGAAGTCCAGCAGAATTATATCAATTTGTTTGTTATTTGCTGCCCTTTTGGTGATGTCATCAAGGGTCTCTAGCAACTGGGTTTCGCAGGATCTTCTAGCTCTAAACCCATGTTGCGAATCCGATAGAATTTTATGGATATCTAGGTGTTTCATGATACTTGAATTCACAATATGCTAGAGTGTCTTGCATAGTATAGATGTTAATGACACCGGTCGATAATTGGATGCAGTATTTGTGTCCCCTTTTTTAAATACAGGTACTATATATATGTGTGTGCTTGTAACCAGTCATTAGGCAGTTTACCTTGCTCTAAAGATGTTTGGAATAGGAAGGTGATAGCCGGAGTGAGTTCTAGAGCCAGTTCTTTTAAGTATCTAGCTTGAATGTTATCTGGTCCTGTGGCTTTGTGTGGTTTAATGTTTCTCAGCAATTTATATACCCCATTTTCAGTGATTGTGATGTTTTGCATTGCAGAATACGGTGATGGTCCGTTATGTGGTATGTTTGTATGGTCTTCCTGTGTGTACACAGATTTAAATTGTGCGTTTAGTATTTCTGCTTTGTCTTTTGCTTCACTGTGTAGGTATCCTTGGTTGTCTATTAATGGGGATATACCTGATGCATCTTGTTTTTAGCTCACCTGACCCAAAGGGTCACGTGAGCTTTTGTCATCACTTTGCGTCCGTCGTCGTCGTCGTCGTCCGCGTCTGTAAACTTTTCATACTTTCTTCTTCTTCTTTGAAACCACTGAACTGATTTGGACCAAATTTGGCAGAAATGTTCATTGGGAGGTCCCCTACTAAATTTTTTATTTTGATACAGATCGGAAATCCAACATGGCCGCCAGGGCCAATAATGTGTTCTGATTGGTTGAAACTTTGAAAATCTTCTTGTCAGAAACTACTCAGCCGATGGAATTGTAACATTATAGAAATGATGACTGGATGGTCCTCTACTAAATTTGTTATTTTTGTGCCGATCGCATATCCAAAATGGCCACCATGACTCGACTTAGTTTTAACATAGAACGCTATGGGAAAAATGTTTAAAACAATTTTCCCCTGAAAGCAGTAAGTCAATTTAAAGCAAACATGACATGAATGGTCCTTAGGTGGTGAACTTTCAAAATAATGTCATGTGACCCCGACCTCCATCCAAGATGGCCACCATCAGCGAACATAGTTTTAACATAGGACCCTATGGAAAAATGTTTAAAAATTGTTTCCTCTGAAACCAGTAAGTCAATTTAAAGCAAGCATGGCATGAATGGTCCTTAGGTGGTAAACTTTTAAAATTATATCCTGTGACCCCGACCTCCATCCAAGATGGCCACCGTCGGCGAACATAGTTTTAACATAGGACCCTATGGGAAAAATGTTTATTTTTTTTCCTCTGAAACCAGTTAGCCAATTTAAAGCAAACATGGCATGAATGGTACTTAAATGCTCAACTTTCAACATTATATCCAGTGACCCAGACCTCCATCCAAGATGGCCGCCATCAGCAGACCATTGGACTGTATGGGAATTTCATTGACAAATCTTTTTGTGAGAAACTACTCAACAAATTGAATATTTTGCATTATATGAATGTTACTTGGATGGTTCTACACCTGGTCTATTATTTTGGTGCAGATTGGAAATTCAAGGTGACCTCCATTGACGGATGAAGTTTAACATACCGGTAGGCCCTTTACCAGAATTGTAATTTTGGTGCTGATCGGTAATTAAACATGGCTGCCAGGGGTAGATAATGTTTTCTGATTCGTCAATCTTTAAAAATCTTCTGGTCAGAAACTACTGATTCAACTGAATTTGTTTTCTGGTGTGAATGATCTATGGATGGTCCTCTACCTAAATTGTAAATTTGGTTCCGATTGGAAATTCAAGATGGCCACCATAGACGAACAAAGTTTAACATAGAAGCCTACAAGACCCAATGGGAATTTGTACTGAGTTGTTCTTCTCAGAAAGTACCAAGCCAGTTGACTTGATTTGTTCTATGCTACTCCTATCTGCAAACAGAAAGACTTGAAAAATATGCTTGTTGATAACCTTCTTCAAGAATTAAAACTTAAGCAGTCTAATATACTTACCATGGGAGATTTTAAATTTGACTTTAGGTTTTCAGAATTTATGGAGCACACATTCAATAGTAAGCAAATTGTGTCTTAAGTGGCAAGAAAATATGAATATTTGTTAGACTTCACGTTCCTAAGGATTTACCCTGCCAATTATTACCAGGTGAGCGATGACAGGCTCTCCAGAGCCTCTAGTTTGCTCTTGATATAGCTGTAGAATTGTTTATTGTTGTCTTTTAGCTTTGGACTGATGATGTCGTATAAGTACTTGTTATGTGCCTGTCTGGTGGTTTTTTGAGATTGTGATTTTAGCCTCTTGTATTTTGCCCAGTCTTGTACAGAATTAGACCTCCGGGCTTTGTTATATGCTTTCCTTTTGCGTCTTGATAGTTTCTTGATTGTAGTATTTGCCCAGGGGTTTGTGAAGGTGGCACTAGACTGTTTGGATGGAAGATTTTTGTTGATGATATTGTCTATCCCCTGTTTTAGTTTATTCCAGATGTTCTCTATATTTTTCTGTGGATCATGCTTGTGCTTAAGAATGTTAGAACTTAAGGTGTTGGTGTCTTTTTTCATGTTGACTATGTCTGCGTTTTTCCACAAATATATTGTCATTTTAATAGGTTTTTGTCGTGTGCATAACATTTTATTGTTTGTCATAACAATATCATGGTCTGACAGACCAGGCAGTGGCTTGCACTTACTGACCAATGTTGGTTTGTTGGTTATAAACAGATCTAGAGTCTTGTTTTTTCTAGTTGGAAAATTTACGATCTGTTCTAATGAGCAGTCTTTGAATGTATCAAGGAAGCTTCTATTCAGTTTTTTGGTGTGATTTGAACTAGTGATGTTACCACTTGGCCATGAAATGTCGCTGAGATTAAAATCTCCACCTATCCAGACAGTTGCGTTGTTACTACATGCACCTGTACAGAGCTCCGACAACTCATTAATGGAGTTGTTCACATATTCATTGTCTGTACGGTTTGGTGGTCTATAATAACTACCAACAATTAGAGGTTTTTGCTTTGAAATTTGTACATTGACAGCAACTAGCTCAATGTTTTTGCTGTTTACATATTCAGAACTTATTATGTCTGATCGGACCCCTATTAACACCCCTCCATAACCATCTTTCCTATCATTCCGATAAAGTGTGTAGTTTGGAGGCATTATTTCAGAATTGTGTATTTCTGGCTTAAGCCATGCTTCACAGCCTATTATGATGTCAGGTTTGGCTGAATCTAATAAGAGTGATAGTTCGTGCACTTTAGATTTTACACTTTGAAAGTTGATGTTTAGCACTCTTATATTATTTGCATTTCGCTTGTAATTTGTTTGTGTTTTCTTCACCTTTGGCGATGATGCTGCGATTGGACCAACATGTTCTATATTTGTTTGTGTTTTCTTCACCTTTGGCGATGATGCTGTGATTGGACTACCAACATTTTCTATATTTGTGATGTTATGACTTTGGTGTTGCCAGTTTATACTACTGTTATTATTTCCATGTTTACTGTCACCCGACATGTAACTGCCTGAATGTGTGCTATCTAACAAAACTGATTGGTATAATGCACTTATGTCTCACATTTATTACAATACCAATTAGTGGACATATCTAAACCATGATAAACTTGTGATGACATGTTAATACATTTAGCATGGTACCATTGATCACATTTGTCACATGCAACCCCTTTATCTGACCATAGGACTGGAATATTACATATATAACATGGATATTTTATACTATCTTATCTGGTATCGGCTGAAGGGCCGGGATTGACCTCAACTTGATTACTCAATATGATTTTAAGCAGTAAGTATATGTTTTTGTTGGTACATACTACTGTGCGGTACTTGTGCTTGTTGACGAACATGAGTATGAAGTACAACACATCCTTCTGATTGTATGTTTTATCTTGTTGCAGAGATATATAGCATTTATCTTCTAAAACTGCAACTGTATATAAAGTGCTCTGCACATCTGTAGCTGTTGTATTATACAGATTACGATAGACTACAATGGCAATTAAAAATGGTAGAGTCATATACTTCATGACTGCAGTACTTAATTAATTTTTAACTAAAAGTATAATAAAATTAAGTACCTGTTTTGTCTGAAGTCATTCATGCAGTGCACGGGTAGGATTTGTGCTGTTTGATGATATTCTCAAAGTGTTAGCTTGTACAAATGATCGTTATCTTCTTGAGGGCCGACTCTCAAGTAATGTAACACAATGATGAGGCCTATGTTAGTATATTACATAAAAATAGTTGCGTAATAAAAATAAAGTTCACACATAGTTTGCTTGGTTATTTACCTACAAAACTTATATTGTTTCCATTGGTAAAGTGTTTCCACTGGTAAAGTGCGTGCATTTATGTGCACGGCATTATTACAAGCAATAGGGGGTATACTGTACTCGCCGACATCTTGCGGCAAGGTGATGCTGATTGGTGTTTCTATGGAAGCCAAAATATGGTTTCGATAAAGCCCGAGGTATTACAAATGGGCGCGGTAAATAAAAAACTTGGCAGTCCGTGGCTTTAGGCAGAGGACTCCACATTAATAGCAAACAAGAAATTAAATTAAGGAAGTTGGCCCGTGTAATAGGAAACATGCTAGAAAGGTATCCACATGTGACCGTAAATCGGTCAGTCAAGACATTTCCTTATAATTCTTATTCAAATTGGTATTTATATCAAAGATAAATGCCATGTTTACTTGGGCACTTAAGCCAAATAAAATACCAAAATATCGTTTAATTTCATGAAGAAATGTTGGCTCGCTGATCTTTTTTGTTTGCATATGTTTTGTAATATCGCCCAAGTCACGTTACCTGAAATCGGTCAACCATAAAATAGTCGCATGGAACACAAATAGGCCTAGGAGATTGTATTCTACAATATTTTTAAATTAGCTTTTTCTATATTTCGCCATTTTTTCATTAAATTGTATTTGCTGTCACTTGTTTTCAGCAGATAATATCTCTGTTTTCACGTACAATTTTATCCATGTCCAATTCCATGTGATTCATAATCAATCATATATTTATTACCCACAAATTCTCGCTAAAAATCTGAAAATTGTCTAAGGAATTACTTAATTTCAAAACGAAAACAATGTCATTTCCGTTGCCTAATGGAGTTGTAAATATAGGTCAAGCTGCGCAGTGGAATGTAAACAAACACAGGATATGCATGCATTATGTTTCTTTTATTTACAAAGCTCGGTGGGAATTCCAACACTGTACAATCGGAGTTATCTCCCAGTAACAGTATTACTTAATCAGAATCATTTTCAATACTGTGTACTGCCTCATATTTTCTTTAATATTATTGATTATTGTTTATTGTATTATTAGAGGACTTTAGTCCTCATTATTGTAGACCACGTCGGTTGGACCCCCGCGTAGACAATCTACTGATGCTTTATTTCTCGCGTCGCCGAGATTTAAATGTTGGGGCGCTGACGAATAATAGTCATTTCGTACCATATCCATTTCGTACATTCCATTTCGCACTACAGTGAAAACCATGTCGTACCATATGCAGATCGATACATTATTACCATTTCGTACCAAATGCATATTGATACAGTCGTACCAAAGGCAGATCGACACATTATTATCATTTCGTACCATATACAGATCGATACATTATGACCAGTACGAAAAGGTATGGTACGAAATGATTAGCTTCGGTAGTGACACCATGAAACCCGGATGTGTAAGCCAGCTTAGATACGAAAGTAAATTACTTTCATGAAAAAGATTTAAATAATAGCTGCTTTGATTTGTTTTTGTTAAACAAAATTTCAATGTATTTTCATTCCCAACTCAATAAATTTCAAAATGACATCTATTTCATTTGCAACTGAGTCTGTATCCAAACTCCGGACAGTTTTCGTATCCGCAAGGACATTGGTATCCCAGCAGGCACACAACGTTGAAACAACGTTGTATTCCTACGTTGATTTTTAGTTGGATATCAGTTGAAACAACGTTGAACCAACGTTACTTTTCAACCTTGATTAAACATTGAAAAATGGTGTTTTCATGTTGAATTTGGGTTGAATAAATATGACTCCCCTTTTCCATATTGTGCACTCTTCTTGCATCTTGTCTCTTTTTCTAAGCCATATTAGAACATAGTGATTGTTTTGTTGCCTTTGTGTTCCTTAATATTCAGCTTGTATTGGTAGTTTTTATTTGGAATAAGAAGAGGTTCTTCTTCTCATCATTATTCAATTACTGGTACTGTTATTGTATACATTGTAGTAGTATATAATGTGGAGCTAAATGAAATATTTGTAATTTCCAATGTTACCGTTACTACACAGTTCCAATCATATGTATGACAATATAGTGTAAAAAGGGGGAGAAAAACAAACAAACAAACTTAGAATTCTTGGAGTTAGATGTTGCATAAACTATATTTTGCAATTGTCATGACAAATAGAATAGAATAAAATTGGTCAATAAAGATTACTGTTTAGGATAAAAGGTCCATAAATAGGTGCTCTCCGATTTTAATGAAATGTTGCATGCAACTCGATTGTAAGGACATGTATCCACATTTTGAAAAAATAATACATGTTATAGGTTTTTGGATATGATTTATCGGTGACGGCCCGATAGTCCGAAGGTCCGATAGTCCGACAGTCTGAAAGGCCGATAGTCCGATAGTCCGAAAATGTCCCTTTTTCAGTAATCTCTTGCAGATTTCTTTATAAATGTTTCTATTATAACTTTTCAGATGACATTTACTAACAAATAAAAGATTTGTTGGTATAAGTACGTGTGCATTCACATCTACGCGATCTTGCATTAAAAAAAAACAATTGGCTGGTATTGACGATGCGTGAAGGAAAATGGGAAGTTTCGACCCAACTGTGTCTAGTGTCAATGTACCGATATGTCCAGGTGCCGATTTGGCCTGTACCCGATAGATCAGACGTGCGAAATGCAAATCACAACTAGCTATATAATACTTGTCTCCGCATGGTATTATGCATTAGTTTTCTCGCCATTTCTAGTATTAACAGCTCCCGGCATCTCAATAGACCCTTCAACGTTAACTGCAGAGCTTCACGGTTTTGGAGGGAACTGAGTGGAAACACGCCGCTTTCCGGAAATTGACATCAGTTAACAATGAAAGTGACATTGTGATGCCTTCATTTATTTTAGAGGATCCACCCATATTTGGTATTTCCAAAGCTAGCCCTACCCCTAGCCTAACTCGAGAACACAGCCTACGGCACTAGATGGCACGTTGACACAGTCTACAGCACTAGATGGCATATTGATACAACCTACGACGCTAGGTGCAAATATTTCAGTTCCCTATAGGTTGTGGGTCCCCTAAAGTAAATAAAGGCCAATTGTGACGTTGAAATTTTTACGGGAAATTGAACGTTATCACTCAATTCCCGCAACAACAAAAAACGCAGTCCCGCAGTTACCATGAAATGGTCTATTGTGTTTGTGATTCTTATTCAATATGCCAAAAGGGCCAAACAGGACTCGTTATTTTTCCTGTTTCTCAGAAATAAAGTCCACCCAAATAAATTTCTTCTCTTTTGACAACAAATAGACAATGACCATGAATTGTCTAATTTATACGCAGTTAAGTATTTGCTTTCAAAATTTTGTACCGCATCTCATGCCGGTATACTTCATTTTAATAGGGCTCATTTATGCTTCGTCGCGCGACAGTTGCATCCTGATTTCGCGATTTTTGTCCTCTATTGTTAATTGGGAATCTTTAGAATTTGGACATACAAATTTATTGATTAGTGGATGGCGATTGTCGCGTGACATACAGGGTTTGGGCTGGTTTTTGGTTGAAAATTAATTTGGCCAGCTCCTGGGGTGAAAAAACAAAATCTAGCCCATGGAATAAATAATTTTTCCAAACTCAACCCTGGTTTTTATGGGTCGGTGATGGTCATCTTTTGTGTAGTCTTTTTTTTTTTCTGTCTTTGCTCGTCTGCTCGATTTTGCCGATTCCCTTGGACTTACGGCTTTGGATTCCTCCTGTGGAATGGAGGTCCGGTTTCTTACTTTTTTTAAGACTGGTTATGTAATGTTGGCAAATTGCGTTACTGTGGAAAAACACAGGATAGAAAAGAAATTCTGACGAGGCTGGGCACCAGCGGAATACTCTAACCAAACTACATCGGACCTTTGGACTATCGATATCAACCCTTCGGACTATCGGACCTTCGGAGTATCGGCCCTTCGGACTATCGGACCAACGGGGTGTAATCGTTTATTGTTCTAATTTATAGGTAACATTTTTATGATGTAATCGGATTCATTTTCGGGGTATAAATCATTGATAAATCGGTTACACCCAATAAATGTGATGTTATATTTTTTTTCTACAAAAAATCTGTAGGACACGTACCTTTGGCATATAATGAAATTTCAAAAAGTTTCATGCAGTTTTAACCAAATATATAAAAAAAAAAAATTCAATATTTGGATGCTAGTCCTTACAATTTAGTTGCATGTAAAAGTGCACAAAACATCCAACAGATCCAAACATTTATGGACACAGAGGCCCGGGTGGCTCAACGAGTTTGGTTGTTGGATCTAACAACTCATACAAAGCCTATCACCAATACGGTGTGGGTTCACGCCTGGCTTTGTAAATTACAAAAAGGGTGCACTCGACTTGCAGCCACAAGTGATAAAGTTTACCAGTTGCTTGCCCATGGTCGGTGGTTCTCTCCGGCTTCCTCCACCACTAAAACTGGTCGCCATGACATAGCTGAAATATTGTTGAAAGAGGCATTAAAACACAAAAAATCAAAACCCATTTATGGAAATCTTACATTGCGACATTTCAGACTTTCAGACACAGTTCACTCATATTTGTTGTCTGTTTTAAACACAGGTTTCCTACAAAGTGACTGGGTTCACGGTATATACAAAATTAATTGGCTCAAACATTAAAGTATTGAAGACTGTTGCATCATCAAAATCAATCAATCTTTATTTGTATACATTTATCATAAAATGTTCTGTTATTTAATGTATCATAATGATTAATATCAATAAATGATGTCTGACAGAATTTTAAGACCTGTTTGGTATTAAAAGTCAATTGTCTCCTCTGCCACCACCGCCTTTCCTTTCTGGCACAAACTTCAAGAAATTGGTGGCACATTCGGTAATTTTTGCCTCATCTGTGTTATCACAGGTCAGAAGAACTTCTGAAAGTAAAAATAAAGATTTCTATTATGTACTATTTCTGATATATACCTGAACACACAAGTTAATGAGTTTATTGAAGTTTAATACACATTTAGTTTAAGTGAATGGTTTCTGTTGCACTCAAATAACCACAAGTTGAAATGCTAGTCTTTATATCTGAAACATATCTGAGTTCACATAATATCCAACTTGTTCTCATTTCTTTAATGTGTATGCCAACAAAATTGAAATGACTAGGTACACAAGACTGCTGCTACTGCAGGGGTGTGGAATTGCCATGCCCGACTCGCCCATAGAACCTGCCGGACAAGTAGATTTTCCTGGCTAGCTTGTCCGGGGACAAGTAAATATCAACAAATAAAAATAATTTCTTATTAAAGTATTCTGGAAAGACAATTTCTCAAATGATATTATATCGTAAAATATTGACGGTTATAAAATGTTTTATGTGTTTTTTTTTTTATTGAAAACCATCACGTTAGTGGTGTTCCGAAAGCAGCTAAAAATAACCAGAATTGTACAAGTTCTAAGTTGAGTATTACGACCCGATTGCAATGATAATTGTACTGCATTTACTTAGCGAAAACCGGGTTCGTGGAACAGGTTTTTATTGATGTTCCGAATGTGACGTTTCCTTGCTTGTCCATGGCTTTTCGTTAAAAAAAACAGGGCCTAACATCCGTGAACATACATTGTATAATACAAATCGGGTTGCAGTCGTTACAATGGATAAATATTTAATAATAAAAAAAAGGCTGGAAAGGTTCTGTTCACAATGAGAAAGTTAACAAACGCTAAACTCTAGCGGGAAAAGAGACATAATTTGTGGAAAAACACCCCAACAGCGGCAACGGACTGTTCAGTCAAAGTCAAAGTGGCTAGCCGATTTCTCATGGCTACTGCTGGATTCTGATATTGTCTCATATTGCAATATCTACAG
>MJUT01060774.1:0-14105 GCA_002080005.1 Gigantidas platifrons
ATGTATATGTATATATATATATAGTCATATAGAGCTGTTTTAGAATTCGACCAATAAGAAACAAGAATTGGCCTATAACGGCCATGTTTGTTAACCAATCAAAACAGAATGAGCAATTCCCATAGAGGACCTTCCATAGATGCTTCCTACCACGTTTCGGTCCATTTGGCCAAGCTGTTTCAGAGTAGAAGATTTTTAGAAATCGACCATTCAGAAACAAAAATTGCCTGTGGCGGCCATGTTTGTTAATGGATCGGGACAAAATGAGCAATCTTTGTAGAGGACCTCCCATAGATGCATCTTACCAAGTTTCGGTTCATTTGGCAAAGCGGTTTCAGAGAAAAATTTTAGAAATCAACCAATCGGAAACAAGAATTGCCTGTGGCAGCCATGTTTGTTAATGAATCGGGACGAAATTAGCAATCTTTATAGAGAACCTACCAAGGATGCTCCCTACCAAGTTTCGATTCATTTGGCCAGGCGGTTTCAGAGGAGAAGATTTTTTAGAAATCAACCAATCAGAAACAAGAATGGCCTGTGGTGGCCATGTTTGTTAACTGATTAGGACGAAATGAGCAATCATTATAGAGGAACTGCCATGGATGCTTCCTACCAAGTTTCGATTCATTTGGCCAAGCGGTTTTAGAGAAGATTTTTTTTTAAATCGGCCAATCAGAAACAAGAATTGCCTATATGGCCGCCATGTTTATTGATGGATCGGGACAAAATGAGCAATCTTTAGAGATGACCATCCATAGATGCTTCCTACTAAGTTTCACTTCATTTGGCTGAGCGGTTTCAGAGGAGAAGATTAAAATGTGAAAAGTTAACGGACGACGGACGCCAAATGATGGCAAAAGCTCACATTGCCTTTGGCAAGGTGAGCTAAAAAGGGCAAAAGTACAAACAATGATGTACAAATCACTACACAGAAAACTAAAGATCGAGTAGCACAAACCCACTAAAATGGAGTTGAACATAGGTGCTCCGGAAGGGTTAGCAGTTCTTGCTTCACTTGGGTATGTTTGTTCAAAAATGCAAATGTTTAAAACGCTTTGTCAGTGCAATACATTTTCAGATTTTCTGTTAGTTATGTTCTGTGTACCTCTTACAGTACTTGCCCTTAATGTACTGTGATGGGGAAAAATCGTTATATTCTTCTCATCAGCTACAGATCATCACTTCTTGGTATATGGTATCACCCTTTATCTATGCTAGATTTACTATGTGGAACAATTTCAGGCATATACTTATTGTTTTGCAAGTACAAGTCCTTGCAGTTTATATCATTCAGTGATGGAATATGCAATGGTCCACAAAATACTACACAGAAAGCTTGACTAAGCAAGACCAATTCCACTATAATCCGGGGGGTAAACTCAGATGCTCCAAAAAAGTAAACAATTCCTACACCACTAGTGACACCGGTCATGGTAATCAAGTTATAAATTTGGTGATGTCATGAACTAGGAAAGAAGAAGGCAGTGGCTCCGCGTCCCCGCATGCCTCTAGAGGCTACGAGTCCCCGCATCAGGTTGTTGTACGAAATTACGCATTTTACCGGAAAAATACGAAATTTATAATAAAATCGGAATCTCCCGTAACTAATCGGTTCACACCAGGGGTTATGAACTGTTGTCAATTGAACATTAAAAAGATTAATTAATCTCAACAAAATGGATGAACTATATGTTGGTCAGAAATTTGAAACATTTAAAAATTTAGAAAGTGTAATAAGTAAATTTGAGGAAAAGAATTTTGTTCAACTCTATAGATGAAATTCAGAAACTGTGGAATATGCCTTAAAAAGGACACCAAATAGAACATTAAAAAGTGACTTGAAATATGTTAGACTGATATATGCATGTATACATGGAGGAAAACATTTCAGGACAAACTCAAGTGGGAAAAGACCAAATACAAGGTAGATGATAATAGTAATAATAATAATAACAATAATAATAAATCTGTTATTCACCAATAAAAGGACCCTCACGGGTTAATACAATGATAACATGAATTATAATATTGTTACCAAATAGTTCAGGAAATGGATAAAATCCTACACATGCGTTTAAAATACTAAAATTGATGATTTGCATGACCCAATGGAAATATGGATACAATTTATTTTGTAAATACTTGTAACTGAAATTCTTCAATGAAAAGAAGGAAAAGAACAAAACACACGCAGAGTTTTTTTCCCCCTTTCTTTGCAGTACATTTAAAATGGAGTGTCCCTTTACCTTGATTGTTGGGGTAACCAGGGATGGACAGATGCTCACCATTACGGATCTTCAAAATCAACATAATCATGAAATAAATAAATCCTGTTATGAACATTTACCAAGGCAAAGGAAACTGGACACTGACACAAAAAATGAAGTGAGAAATATGTTTAAATTAAAAGCAAATAAAAAAAAAATGGTGCAATATGAACTAACTCAAAATCTTGGGAAGATAGTCACAATGAAAGATATACATAATTTAGGAAGACAGACAAATACCACCCAAAATGATACGTTGTCTACCTTGCTGACTGAAATGAAAAGTATACCTGGTATGTTATTTCATTATTTTGTTAAATGAATAATTTTATGCTGAATTTTGAGGACAAAAATAATGGTTGGGATGTGTACGAAAAATAAATAACCTGAGACAGCATTTTTATCATATAATAAAAATTAAAATATTTATTTAGAAAAAATTTAATTTGTCGCGCCGCGTAGAAAAAATAAAAAAGTTCGCGAAAAAAAAAATCTGACTTAAAAAACATGCTGCCTTCAAATTAAATTGTCGGTCCCTAAGTGTATGAAAAAAAGTAATCGAGAACAGTATTTTTTTTGTAGTCGATAGTTATACCGATTCATTCCCATTTCAGGATCAACTGTAGAAGAAAAAAATGCAAAGCAGAGGACAGCTTAGCATGTGATGGTTGTCTGGAATGGCAACACATGAAATGCGCTGGGTTGAAAAATTTCCCCAAAAAATCGTATTGGTTGTGTAAATGTTGTCTTTAATCACAGGGACTTGCTCCCGGTGAATAAAAAGATCGACTATCCATATATACACTAGACAAGGGAGATACAAATATCGTCGGTAGCCACGCTTCAACTCATTTTATTTCCATTAATACCTTTCATATCACCGCTAGTCCTCCTTAATTCGTTTAACAAGATGTTTATCTAAGAATTACAACAGCAGTTACCTTGATTAAACCCTACTCGACTTCAAAAAATAGCTTCATTCACTCCAAATCATCCTTTTCAACATCCGATGATTACAAAAACGAAACTGACGACCCTGAACTTACGTTCGGGCTTACTCGGGGTTTTTCTTTCTTGCACGATAACTCCAGTTCATTCACATTCAAAATCCCGCTTTTAATATATTAAAAGTTTCGCCAACAAATTCCCGCGGTTTTGCAACTGGAGTTATCGTGCATGAAAGAAAAACCACGAGTAAGCCCGAACGTAAGTTCAGGGTCGTCAGTTTCGTTTTTGTAATCATCGGATGTTGAAAAGGATGATTTTGAGTGAATGAAGCTATTTTTTGAAGTCGAGTAGGGTTTAATCAAGGTAACTGCTGTTGTAATTCTTAGATAAACATCTTGTTAAACGAATTAAGGAGGACTAGCGGTGAGATGAAAGGTATTAATGGAAATAAAATGAGTTGAAGCGTGGCTACCGACGACATTTGTATCTCCCTTGTCTAGTGTATATACATTTTGTATGGATAGTCGATCTTTTTATTCACCGGGAGCAAGTCCCTGTGCTTTAATCATGAGAAATGTCGTCTTTTTAACGTACCTATTATTTCTTAATTAAATTCTGTTGTCCGTGCTCTTAACATTAAAGTGGTTTTACTTGGACCAAGGATTTATATAGTATATACATCCTTGCTTGAACATTTTAAACTTCTGAAATGTTTTAAATGTTGATCTGTTGCTATTTCTGATTTTAAATATTAACTTGACTTGTTTTACATTTAACGTTTAAATAAAGTTTGTTTTGTACTGTACTGTATTTTCTTAAAGTCTCTTCTGGTCCAGTCCATTACTTTGATTATGTCCTTTGCTTTGTCTTTTTTATGCGACTTTCGATTTCTTTACACTGTTTCTTGAATATTGGATTGTTATTACAATTAATTTCGTAAAAATCCGTAATTTCGTACAACAACCGGATGCGGGGACGCGGAGCCACTGCCAAAGAAGAACGGACCGAGTTGTGACTATGTCCAACGGAACATAGCGTGGTCATCTGTGACATAGAACATAGGTATTTCTTCATGATGACAACCGCAATACTTTCTAAAATGACGACTTCAACTTACCACTCCAGGAAACTCTTTGGTGCTGCCGAGGTCTTGTTAGCCGCAACTATCTATCTAGGAAATAGGGAACACAAACTATTGAATATCGTATAACTGAGAGATACACGGAAATGACTTCAGGATATTGATTTTAAAAAATGTGGTTTTATATGAAATATATAGTAAATTATTTGAGTGGGAACAGATATATGGCACATAACTGTATATACTTAATATGCTGGTACTGCTGGAATGTTGCTCCAAAACTGTGTAAATAAGTTAGAAAAATTTACAGCAGATTCTGAAATGTCAGTTAATATACAAAACACAAAAGTATTAGTATTCAATAAAGCAGGTCGAACAAAGAATATTGAAATAAAGTTTAAAGAACAAAATATAGAATGTGTTCAACAATACACATACTTACATTTGTAGGTGTAGTTTTTGCAGCTTCCGGAAGTTTCACAGCTGCAAAAAAACAGCTCTATAATAAAGGTGTTAAAGCCATGTTTAAACCAAGGATTTATATATAAATCCTTGTTTAAACTAAGGAAGTCCTTTTCAACCGACATACCTAGCCCTAAAACACTTCTTCATATTTTTTACCACACAATCCAACCAGTGGCTTTATATGGATCTGAAATATGGGGCTATTTCCCAGCAAGTAAATGGGAAAAACAAATCAATAAGTATATCTCAAAAGAAACAGACTCCTTAATAATTGAAAAATTGCATACAAAATTTTGTAAATATGCACTAGGAGTAAGGACAAAATCATCAAACATTGCTTGTAGAGGAGAACTAACTGGGCAGCTTTCCATTTCTATACAACATATTAATAAACATGATAAAATATTGGTGCTACTTGGTAAAAGAAAATAAATCAAACAAATTACTTATTAGTGCCCTAAATTTGGCTTCAGATATGGAAAAGAAAAATAAAGATTCATGGTTAAGTTGTATTCGATTGATTTTTAAACATTTAGAATTAGAAAATTTATACAAAAATTATACCAATGTTTCAACTAACAAGATAATGCAAATTGTTAAAAAGAAGTTGAGTAAAATATTTATTGATCAATGGAAGGAAAGTCTAAACTCTGAAACTAACAAACAAGGTAATATGGGAAACAAACTTAGAACATATAGAAAATTTAAAAACTTATTTAAATTTGAAGAATATTTACAATTTGGTTCTAAGACAGAACAACAAACATATACAAAATTTAGAATAAGTGCCCATGATTTAAGAATAGAAAGAGGCAGGTATGAAGGCTTGAAGGTTGATGAAAGAATTTGTAATACATGTAATTTAAATATAGAAGATGAGTTTCATTTCCTTATGATTTGCTCGCCATTAGATAACTGTAGAGCAAAATATTTTAATAATATAAAAAGGTTATATACCAATTTTGAGAACTTATCAACAGAAGATAAATTTATATGGTTACTATCATGTGAAGATAAAGAAATTATTTCATTAACATCTAAACTATTAATTGATTTATTTAAAGAAAGAAAACAGAGAATTCCATAAAAAAAAATGAATAAATAAATAAATAAATAATAATATAATAAATACATTAGAATATTATGCTTTTATGGGTTGACTCCCCCTTGACCTTCAGAGTCACAGTCATTCTCTATCCAGAGTTGTCGTTCGTAGCAGGAACAACAACTCTGGATAGAGAATGAGTCACAGTGTGTCTCCAAAACTTTTTCTTTTTCCTTTTTTCTTTTTTTGTATTGTCTTAATTTTGTAAATGATTATTCTGCCCAGTACTGGGCTCCATGATTGGAAAAAATAAAATATCTTATCTTATCTTATACCGGTATGTGGAAAGTTCACAAAGGGAAGTGTAGATAATCTATTTTGAGGAAACGTTTAAGATGACATTTGCTGATATTTGAATTTGTATCTTAAATAGAATAAGAGGAGATACAATGTTTTCTATGAACTATTTAAGCCAATTGGGGACCAACTGTAAATCATGTGATCTAAAACTTCTCCTGGAAACCTCTGGCTGATTTTTATAGCCAACAGATCTTTCTTATAATAACCTTCACAATTATCAATGATGTTCATCTGCATTATATGATGATCTGTTGCTCAGCATGTGGATGGACAGAGGATGAAAATAGTAGTTGAATAATTTAGCTGAAATTATTTTGGTTTCACCAAAGATGTTTACATGTCAATTATGTCCGACATAAGATTGATTTTATTTTCAGTTCAATCCATCTGTACCAATCTCACCAGATATTCATGGATTTATAGCTAGTCCACAGTTGACAGACAAGATCCACTGTGTAGCATTTGTCATTGACTGTAGTACAGTAGATGTTATACCAGAGAAAGTTCTAGAAAGAATAAAAAGTTTACAGACTAGACTGAATCAGAAAGGTATGTTGTGACATTGTTAATTATGCTAATGAAATAGTGTGTGTCTAATTCCATGTGCATGTGAATCAAAATACAGATGTAAATGAACACTATAGTCAGTTTGTCTATACCTATTTGAACAAGATTATTAACACTTTCTGTTCCTTTCAAACAATTTCTTAAACATGATAAAGTAAATGTTATCTGATTCAGTATTAGTTATATACTGGTATAAAGATACTTAATTTGATAGCGAGACCAGAAAAATGGCACCTGCAAAGTAGAAATTTACTCTACATAAGTCTTTGTTGCATCAACTAAATACAGTGTTCAGGCCTGTTTTGTTCAGTAGAAACCCAAGTCATATTAGTTTCTAATTTTAGCTGATTTGCTTAAATGAAATACTCAAACTTCATTCTGAAATTTTTATATAAATTGAGGTGCTAATTGGTAACTTTTCGAGTACAAGTGAGAAATTCATACTGAAAGATCTGTAGCCATAGGGCTAACCCAATTGTGAAAAGAAAGTTTAAATAGTGATGTTCAACCATTCCACCAATATCAACAAAACAAACAATTGCTTATCTCATATAACATTAAAAAAAATACATACAACAATGAACTTGAAATTAAAATGTTTTTTTTTAATGTTGAAGTTTAGAGTTTATTGCAATACACCACCAAACTCAAAATAAATATTTGAGATATGCATCATTTATTTCAGGAGTTCCACAGATTGTTCTATTAACAAAGATTGATAAAGTCTGTCCCATTACAGAGGAGGAAATGTCACAGGTGTTTTACAGTCCAATAATCAAAGAGGCTGTAGATAGTGTATCTCAAATCATGGGACTACCAAGATCCCATATATTACCCATGAAGAACTACGAGAGTGAGATGGAATTAGATGATGGAGTCAATACATTAGCCTTGATGACACTACTACAGGTGTTACGGTTTTCTGATGATTATATGTATAACTACCTTGATCTATTAGATGAGGGGAAACTCAAGCAGATGAATATAAGAGAATGAGTAACAATGTTGGTTTATTATACCATGTATTAACTATATCAATAACAGGCTTACATGAACTATGTACATGTATTAACTAGCAATGGGAATTGACAGCATTTGATAACGATATCATGCTTTGCTTCTAACTGGAATGATTTTGCTTATACCAGTAAATGATAGAATAAACTTTTCTTGTCAATATTTGTCTGTCCCTCTCACATTTCTTTTTATACTTTGTTTTTGCAAAAGTGAGATTGATTTGAAATATGCCATTCAAGTTTTACAAGATTGTAAATCTGTTCTGAAGAGACAAAAAACTTAATTTAATTATAACAGAGGTGACAGTCATCATTGATAGGATATAAAACAAATTAATAAAAAAAATATTCCGTTGAGAGAAAAAATCTTAATCTAACACTGTAATATGTTATCTTGGTGAAAAGTGATAGATATTTATCACCTTATTTCAACTGTGTAACCCTCTAAATGAAGAATTTATTATTATTCTAAATGTAACATATAATAAAATGACATATACGAGACACTGTCTAACTATGATTGCTTCCCTGGTGAATACCAACCTTCTAGTTAATTCTTATCTTGAACGTTTTTGCTGATAACAAACAAATTTTTACTAAAATTTCCGTAGTAGCAACTACACACAATAGTTTTCATATATTTTAAATACATGTACTTCAATTCCACACCTTCAGTCCCTTTTAGCTCCATGAATACTGAATACAATATATCATAGCCATTGTGTTTCGGAAGTTCATCAAACCACACTGTTGATTAAGAATTAATTGATTTTCACCTAAATTCCAAAAGAAGAGAGGCTTTTGAAAGCTTATTCTTATCATTTGAAATATTATTTTCCAGCTTGGTCTACTGCAAACTTTCAATATAATGAGCTCTTGATATTGTGTAAGGGAACTATACAGTGTAATCGTGTAATCATGCACAATAGAAGGTCATATAATGGTACAAAATGTAGTTGCAAATGAAATTTGATTAAAGTTGAGGCGTTTACATAGACATTGTACTTCAAAGTAAATCCATGACGAATGCAAGTCAAATCGCTCCCACATTTATCAATATTGCCCACTGCAAAATCGCCCCCACATTCATCAGTATCGCCCCCACATTAATCAATATCACCCCCATTAATTAATGTAATGACGAAATTAATGTGATTATAAAATCGAGTTATGTACAATAATTTTCCCGTCTGTTTATATAAACAAAAATCATGAGAGATCCGACCGAATGTGACCACATCATTTATTTTGCTTTTATAAGGTAGTTAACTTGAGTTCAATATTTTTATATGATACATTGTTGTCTGTAAATCAGCTTGATAATCTTAATGCATAATATATTGCAAACTTAATCATATTTTGTGTATCTTTGTTTTGTTTTAATTGGAATATTAACCGCAACAGTGGTGCAATGGTTAGTGTAGTCCCCTCGAGTGCGGTAGATCATGGGTTCGAGCCCTGATCGGGTAAAACCAAAGACTATAAAATTGGTATTTGTTGCTTCTCTGTTAAGCATGCAATAATAAGGAGAAAGAGCAAAGATTGGTTGGATCGGAATCAGGATGTGTCCGATGTTCCCATTTCTCGCAACCATCGCATTGGATTGCTTCTTGCCTGGGTCTAATGACCTGCTTGCACTCTTTCAGTCACTGGTCATTGTGTTTAATGCCAGTCATGGTGGTAGCAGGTTTATATACAAATGTAATTTCATTACCAGCTTGGGGAAGCTTATGGCTTCGCAACAAGTTTTTATTGCAATATCAAGAATATATATCAATGTCTTGGGTCTCCTTGATGACTTGCGATTGGAACAACAACAAAACAAAACAAAAACTAATCAGGTAACTAATTAATTATTACACAAACAGTGCATCTATACTTTACAAAGAAATGCTCGATTAAAAGAAGAAATTAATTATTACAAGGACACAAATAATTACCCTCACTTAACCGACAGAATTAAACAATACCCTTTCCGATTACCGTACATGTACTGTTATGTTGGTAACTTCCCACTTGGTCTATTCCCATTTCGTCTACTATTTGACCATTCCCATTTGGTCTACTGTTGAAAATTTAATAATTCCCATTTCGTCTACTTAATGAAATTTTATGAAAGAGAGGTCTATAACATCTCTTAAATTAAAAGTATAGTGTATTAGGGTTGTGATTGTGTATTCTTTTTCTGTTCATGTTTTCATTGTTTCCATTCTCTATTCTATGAAATATTGTAAACCGAGTACAATTCTCCGGAATTTCAAAAGGTAATAAATAAAACTTAAATCTACATTTAATTAATCACTCAATGCAAACAATTGTTTATGTTACAAAGCTCATTACTAAATATAATTATTTTTGTATCACCAAGCTTAAATGTGTTTCATGCACAACTTTGATTTGTTTTGTATAATAAATAAATATTTTATATAAAATTCAAAAATAGCTATGTCTTAAAAATAGTTCTACCCTTTATTTAAGAAAGTATATGACTGATTTTTTTTAAGTGTGTATAAATAACATATCATAAAAATTTTAAATTGAAACTTTTAAACTTTGTCTTAAACTTTTCCCATAATAGAGTGGAATTGTTTTTTTATATGTTGTTTTTGTATATAAAATTCATAGAGTAGACCAAATGCAACACTATCATTTTTCTAGAGTAGACCAAGTGGGAATAGACCAAATGGGAATAAACCATTATGTTTATTGTCCATAATATATATTATCTCAATCATTCCTTATCGGACTTTTTAATGGGGGGGGGGGGATTTTGTTGAATGTGGGGGCGATTTGACCAGGTACCCATATGACACCCAAGCTTTAAGGAACATGCAAACTACACCACAACATACAAATGTACTAATAAACATTTGTTTCTTCTAATTGATCATTTCCAAGATCCATCGTTTATGTTTATCAATCCTCTTACCTATTAACATTACTGTTGATTTTTTGGAACAAAAATGTTAGGTTCCACTTACTGGCAAACTGAGCAATAATATTTAGCAGCTTTGCAGCTCCTGCTCCGACTTGTCCAATAAGACAAGAAAAGTTTGAAAATACCCAAGCGATAACCAGAAGCCGTAAATCGAAGAACATTCAATACAATGGCCATAAGAAAAAGGACAATGATCTACAAAACACTACACAGAAAACTAAAAATTGAGCAACACAAACCCCACTAAAAACAGGGGGTGAACTCAGGTGCTCCGGAAGGGTAAGCAGTTCCTGCTCCACTAGTGGCACCCTTCGTGTTACTCTTGTCACAAAGTCGGTTACAAGTCATGAATGAGAAAAGGATTGGGTTATGATCACGACAAACAGAACATATCCATGGTCATTTGTGACGCAAATATTCTGTAAATATTAAACAAGTCGTCCTGATGACTTCTTAACCACTAGGAACATTTGGTTCAGCAGCCCTCTATTAAGGAAATCACAAGCTCTGAAATATCGTATGAATAGAGATACTGGGTATATATTCCATATGCAGGTGCTACTAGAGTGTTGCTAACGATAAATGGAAAGTTCACAATGGGAAAAGAGATATCATCTCTCTTGTTGTGAACTTTCGTTCTTAACTGGCCCTTACTGTCAATTTCGAGGTGTATGTCAAGGTATGAAGAAAACCTAGCTGTATCTGTGGTATTCTTTATTTCAAGCTCAATGAGATTGAGGCCATTAACAAAATCATTAAACTTGGAATTCTTTAGTGAAAGGACATCTATATAGCGGAGAGTGAAATTATATTATCATGCTTTAGATTCTTTCCGTTTTTCTTGAGAAGTCCCTGTATGAGCGAGTGATTTTTGTCTTATGCAACATGAGCAATATTTCAGCTATATAATGGCCAGCACAAGTTACATTCGATGATGATCATGTCCGCTTTGCACTAGACCAATACGCTTAGTTATAGAGCTAGCTCACTGATGAAACAATTCCAAGGAAGACATGCTGTTCCACTCGGAAACATTACTCTGATTCCGGACCAATCAGTCTTTACTCTTATTACTTAATGATGTGTGCTTAGCAGAGAAGCAACAAGTAACAATTTTATAGTCTTTGGTTTGATCTTCAAACTCACGATCTACCACTGATGCAGTTCCCTTGTATGAAGTCTGCCTCATACGAATAAAGGAAAAAATCCACGATAAGAAAGCACATTTGAAACCCATAGGAATGCAGACTGTCTTGAAAATACACGTCCACCAAACATAGCAAATATGTAGTGAATGAAAACTTGTACATTTTGATTATACCAGTTTCCGAGAACTTTTGAGTAGAATCAAGAGTGTTTTTTTGTACAAAATAAGATTTGTCTCTTCCTAAAACAAGGTATTTACATTGACCATATTTTTCTTCCCATATAAAAAGGCATCCACTTTGTATTGATCTTGTAATCTTTACTGCTTTACCGTCAATTCAACTGCTCCCTATTCTGAAGTTTTGACAGATATGCCTTACGGTACTTTGATTCAACATGCTTCTCGAAAATATACATGTTCCTATTGGCTTCTATTTGGGCTTGTACATGAATGTTTGCGCAAGTGCAATCGTCCAATTAAAAAGACAAATCAAAACATTAAAGCGCATACATCTGCTATAACAATTTGTTCTGTGGATGTAAAATGCCTTTACATAATATGTCAGTTTTGTTGATGCATACCGAGTGGAAATAAAATGCATCGACATACTAGGTCAATGTTTTGTTGATACATAAAGAGTGGAAATAAAATGTCTTGACATACTGTCATTGTTTTGTTGATGCATACTGAGTGGAAATAAAATGCCTTGACATATTATGTCATTGTTTTGTTGATGCATAAAGAGTGGAAGTAAAATGTCTTGACATTCTATGTCATTGTTTTGTTGATGCATAAAGAGTGGAAGTCAAATGTCTTGACATACTATGTCATTGTTTTGTTGATACACAAAGAGTGGAAGTAAAATGTCTTGACATTCTATGTCATTGTTTTGTTGATGCATAAAGAGTGGAAGTAAAATGTCTTGACATATTATGTCATTGTTTTGTTGATGCATAAAGAGTGGAAGTAAAATGTCTTGACATACTATGTCATTGTTTTGTTGATACATAAAGAGTGGAAGTAAAATGTCTTGACATTCCATGTCATTGTTTTGTTGATGCATAAAGAGTAGAAGTAAAATGTCTTGACATACTATGTCATTGTTTTGTTGATACATGCGAGTGGAAATAAAATGTCTTGACATACTGTCATTGTTTTGTTAATGCATACTGAGTGGACATATAATGCCTTGACATACTATGTCATTGTTTTGTTGATGCATAAAGAGTGGAAATAACATGTCTTGACATACTATGTCAGTTTTGTTGATGCATAGAGTGGAAGAAAAAGGTCTTGACATACTATGTCATTGTTTTGTTGATGCATAAAGAGTGGAAGTAAAATGTCTTTGACATACTATGTCATTGTTTTGCTGATGCATAAAGAGTGGAAGTAAAATGTCTTGACATACTATGTCATTGTTTTGTTGATACATACGAGTGGAAATAAAATGTATTGACATACTGTCATTGTTTTGTTAAAGCATACTGAGTGGAAATAAAATGCCTTGACATACTATGTCATTGCTTTGTTGATGCATAAAGAGTGGAAGTAAAATATATTGACATACTATGTCATTGTTTTGTTGATGCATAAAGAGTGGAAATAAAATGTCTTGACATACTGTCATTGTTTTGTTAATGCATACTGAGTGGAAATAAAATGCCTTGACATACTATGTCATTGTTTTGTTGATGCATAAAGAGTGGAAATAACATGTCTTGACATACTATGTCAGTTTTGTTGATGCGTAAAGAGTGGAAGAAAAATGTCTTGACATACTATGTCATTGTTTTGTTGATGCATAAAGAGTGGAAGTAAAAATGTCTTGACATACTATGTCATTGTTTTGTTGATGCATAGAGTGGAAGTAAAATGTCTTGACATACTATGTCATTGCTTTGTTGATGCATAAAGAGTGGAAGTAAAATGTCTTGATATACTGTCATTGTTTTGTTGATGCATAAAGAGTGAAAGTAAAATGCCTTGACATACAATATATGTCAAATAAGAAATAAAATACACAATGCAAGTTTAAAATATTTTTTATATAAATATTTGCAACAATTTTAAGATGATAAAATCATGATCAATATTTCATTAAAATACATCAAAATAAAATATTACACTTTTTATCTATGTTAGATTTTATTTTTATCTATTATCTGAGTGGAGCTGATATAATATTTCTGTAGTTAATTGTGTAAAAGTTATAATAAACAATAATGATCTTCCTTCTAGTTGTCCTTTTCCCAGTAAACTGAGTTTTTT
>MJUT01060776.1:0-21443 GCA_002080005.1 Gigantidas platifrons
TAAGGTATATGAGACATTAAGTTATAGGGTTAAGCACATGAGATAACAGAATGAAGGTTATGACAACAGAAATATAATTTCATGCGTTTGCACGCAGTGAATTAGAGTGCAAATATTTTCTCTTGCTGTATATGATTATGCATAGGTGGCGTGCTAGTCGCACGGCCGTTTTTCAGGCGCACCGGAGGTTTCGGTCATTCAGCACGATAGCGCCAAATAGTACACATCTTAATTTTTGGTTTAATTTTAATTACCCTTCCCTCATTTTTAAGGGTTATAAGATTGACAGAACTGGACGTTATTTTATGGATTAAGTTATGATATTCTAGTTCATATCCATTTTCAAGGATTTGTACAAATCCTTGCCATTTAGGTTTTCATATTTACATATGTGCTTTGAGAGAAAATTAATAATTCCTAAAAATAATACTATATTATGAATATTTATGGATATTTATGATTTGAGATTGGTTTGACATGTATTGCTATATATGATCGTCTATATAATAAACGCAACAGCGGCGTTGTCGTATAGCTTTGCACCTTATAAGAGTTTTGTTTCTGTATTATTTCAGTATATTCATTACATGAGTTATAATATACACTCCGACAAAAGTTAAGCACCACCCTATATTTTTATCGATATATTTTTGACATCAATACTGTTAAAACAAAAAAATAGATATCACCAGTTTTCTTACACTTCTTAAAAGCCTACACCAAGGGCTCTAAAATTACCAATCTACGAAGTATTTATCATTCTGAAAGACGTGACTATGACGTGGCAAAAATGGGGTTCAAAACAGGCGCTGGAAAAACATAAAACAAGTTTATCTTTGATGGAAGTTTTTAACATTGCATTAAAATTTAGAGTCTTCAGATTTTAAGAACTTTTAAATGCATCTGTTGTGCGTATGTGTAAGGCTTAAAAATCAATAACGAGTATATCCACCGAGTTTATTATGAAATTCTGCAACACGCCTCGTCATGCTTCGCACAAGATGCCTAAGCCGTTCTTGGGGGAACTGTTGCCACTGCTGTAAGATAGCAGTTCTTAAAACGTCAATATTTTGACATTTTGGATTGCGTTGGTTAATTTTTCGGCCAATAAACTCCCGTACATGCTCTATAGTGTTCATGTCTGGCAACATCGCAGGCCATGGAACTGTCTGAACAGCCTCTTGCTGTCAAAAAATATTGTACAATTCGGACTCTATGTGGCCTAGCGCTGTCGTCCATGAACATTGGCCTGTCAGCCAACGCATGATTGTCGAAATGGGGGACTACGCGTGGCGCGAGCACATTGTCACGGTAGATTGCTAAAAATAATCAACGGGATCCGTAAGGCTCGATTTGATTATTTTTTAAGAATCTACAATTTGGGTGTATTCTCTTAGATAATACATTTCCATCCACAACAGTGTTTTTATTATATATTTTTACACTTTAATGCCAAATACTACACAATTAACAAAAATAAAACAATCAGTTTGTATCGGCATCCATACGTTCTCCTTTATATTTAGATAGTTCAAGGTCTTTCAAGTGTCCAGATGTTCACCTATGGTCTGTTTGATTTGTAATTACATACGATTGGTTCGTTAGATGTTTTTGCATTACAGAAATATATTTTAAACGTTCAAGTATTTGTCAGATCTGAACATAAATTATCTCAAAGGACAAGGTGCAGTAAGGGCCGTTTTTAGCCCCCAATTTAACATGAAAATAAATCATCCCCTGGGTTACGTCCGAGTTTAAATAAATAATCTTCAGTTATTCATATTTGATCATATGCATTAATTTCTTATTGAATATAAGGATAATCGTACTTTTTATAACGTTAAAATCGTTCAATCTCAATAAACTTCGCGATTTTGACGACATTTTCACTAGATGACCGGGAAGTTTACATTGGGCGCAGTTGAGAACCAACTTTATACATTGCGTACATCTTCTAATTTTACTTAATAATGTTTCGGTGAAATATGAACTTGGTTCTCCATTGCGCTCGTATTCAAAAATGAAAAAGTTGCACATTTTTTCATCGCATTTTTGTAAACAGCGTCACTAAAACAATTCACGTAACGGTACGGATGCGACATATTTGCGAACTCGGATTGATGCGGATGGATACAGAAAATGAATGCTGACAAGTTCATAATTTTGTTGGGAAAATCAAAACAATAGGAATGGAAAATATTGCTTCTCACCTAAAGGACATAACAAAGAAACAAAACATATATTTAATTTATAACTGGGAAACTAATCTACAAACTAAATAGCAAAACGTCGTTTATCTAAAATCGAAGTATCGTATAATCCATGGATTTCCAAGTTCATTTTTTGGCAATCATTTTAGTTCAAAGAATAAAAAACACATTGAAATAATGAAAACTGAATTAATAAAAATGTTAACAGATACAGCCAGTCGTGAACATCTTCAAATGTATATATTTGATCATATTTATACATGTATGTATTTTGTACTGTCTCTCAGGTTCTCGTTACCATAGTTACAGTTACCATTTTGGAAAGAAAAAGAAAATTAAAACTCATGTGATATACACCTCTTGAAGTTTAGTAAATAGTGATTCAGTAGTCACTATCACTAGAAGCAGATATATAATAAAAGGGTACACAATCGGGCTATACGCGAAAAATAAACATTACCAAAATAGGCAAATTATCTCCCTTTTTTGCGCCCCGTTTGCTGCCACGTGCATCAATGGATCATTCCAATTTTTGTGTTAAGACAAAATAAGATTATAAGGATACAATGTACATAAAAATTATAAAGATCTGATAGGGGGCCAAAATCGGCCTTTACTGCACCTTGTCCTTTGAAATACTTGTATCGTGTCTTGCTTAGATATATGCATATATATTGATCAATTGCTGATTGTTGATATTGTGCTAAGCAAAGTTTACTACCAAGAGTCATATATATTAATTATATATTATAACAGTGTGACCACCTTAGATACTCAAAGTAGACTTTAAAAAGCCCGACAGGGTTTCAATACCCAAATATTTACAACACGTTTTTAAACCTAAAATAGTAAAATGTTAAAGTTCATATTCGCAAGAAGAAAGAAAAAAGTGTAGATTCTTAAAAATAATCCACTGTTCGAACATTGGTGTGACGGCAGAGAAATGTATTGTAGGTGGGTAATTACAAGTAATGCACTTCTTTCTTTAAGGAGAGCACGGGTGGCTCAATGAGTTAGGTAGTTGGACTACTTAACAACTCATACAAGCCTATCACCAATACGGCGCCCGGCTTTGTAAATTACAAAAAAATGGTGCACTCGCCTCGCAGTCGCAAGTGATAAAGTTTACCAGTTGCTTGCCTATAGTCAGTGGTTTGTCTCCGGGTCGCCATGATATAGCTGAGATATTGCTGAAAGTGGCGTTAAACACAAGTAATCAAATCAAATCAAATCTTTCTTTAAGAAAAGTTTTAATTATACCAAAGTGGCAACCAGAGGCCGTAATTCGAAAGACATAAAAATACAATGGCCAGAAAAGGACAAAATTCCACATGTATAAAATACTACGCAGAAGATTGAGCAACACGAACACCATTTAAAACACGGGATGAACTCTGACCCTGAACATTGTCAAAGTACATCACATCATCGGTATTAAATGTGAGAGGGTTCAAGATTTGTTTTTTTTTCACATGCATGACTTCTATCTTTATTCAAAGAGGAGAGTATAAGATTCATGACTAGACTAAATTACTTGCTCTCAAAACTTTTTAAATCATTTGGTTTTCCAACATTTCGACTTGGAGTGTACCTGATGAAGGTAATTCCAGAAACGCGTCGTGTGCACTGAATTTGATATCTACGTTTTTGTATACATAAAACATATAGTAATATAATGACAAAATTATTTATTTTAAGCTAAAGTTAAGCATTAAATCAGTTTCAATAGTGCATGTGTGTTTTTCTTAATATAAAAAACGACAAAATTCTAGATTTTATCCGATCTGATTATTCAACGCATCAAGCCACGTATCAAGGGGATTTAACTCTATGTGTAAATAAAAAAACATAATAATTGAATCATATAATAAAAACAATACTCACCTCAAAAGTGTTATTTTCTATAGTTAAAACTCACTGCCACAAGAGAGTTCACTCTGATGAAGTCTGAGTTTGTCACAAGTACCTAAGGTATATATATGATTGTACTATAACCAGACTTCCTTGTTAATTGATATTCAAGTTGCATAGAAACAACAACAAACTAGTTTATTTAAATGTTATTGAATTTATGCTTTAAAGAGCTAAATAAGCGGATGACATAGAAGAATGTAAACGTGACAAGTTATATAACCCGTTATCCTTGTTAATTGATTTTCCAGTTGCATACAAACAACAAACCACTAGTTTATTTAAATGTTATTGAATTCATGTTTTAAAGGGCTAATAAACGGATGACTTAGAAAAGTGTAAACGTGAGAAGTTATTTTGAATTGAAATCACCCGACATTTAACTGTTCTAACTGTCACGTTTGCATATTTAAGCTGACATAAATTTTAGTCAGTTATTTTATTCTCTTAATTTAAATCTACAAATCTACAAATATATATATATACGTCTAAATATTTAACACAACAGTGTTAGAATTAGAACTTTGAGCTGACATTTTTTTGTTCTCCCTCGATGGGATTTGAACTCACACCATTGATACACTGCAGCACCAATCGCCTAGCCTTATGTCCAACACCCTAAACCACTCGGCCACATCCTCTATATAAAAATATAGCTTCAATAGCCGAAGTGTGACCTTGTCTTGATTCGGGATGAAATATTCAGGAGTACGACGAAATTTCTATCAGATATCGGACATATGAGCGTGATCAGCCGTGGGTTACCGACGATGAAGAGTTTTTGATGTGTCAACATTCTACACCACATGTTATATAGGATGTAGATTTAAGCAGGGCGAACAGTTATTTGTTCAAAAGACACAGACTTACGTCAAAAGTACTCCCCAGATGATATATTGTAAGGCCTCCACCTGTTATAATCTGGTCATCTCCGTGTTTAATTATGTTGTATTGGTATTTGAAAAAACGATTTTGTATTTCCTCTAAAATTAATATTAAAAGAGCTATGCCAAACGTAATTTAGCTAAATATAATAGCACTGATCAGAGCGTAAATTAATGTTGACATTAGGACCACTGAGTATTTACGACAATAAACTTCACATGAAGTCCATTGTTTGATTCAGTGTGATGTCTTATGCATAAATAGTCGTCATCATATTTAGTTAAATACCGCATCGTCTCACTAAGAGGGAAGGGTTGTTCTAATAAAACTGATTTAACCCAGCCTCTTTTTATTGAAGTACTTGTACCAAGCCAGGAAAGTTAGTGCTAATGTATTTGTGATTGTGGTATCGATTTTTTTCTTTCTAAGTTTTTCTTATTGGGTTTTTGAAATGTTCCGACAATATGGTATTATTTGCTGGTAATTTGAATACTAATTCAGAAATAGATCCAGTTCAAGTTTAAAAGAAACCAGTCTTGCCAAACTTGTCCTTAATGCCATTCAGTAGAGCTATATAATGCTTACTTGTATAATGATCATTACTTGTGACACACCGATATATAAAACAACTGGTTTTCATTATATGAAAAGTGGCTTTTGTTGACGACATTAAGTCTTTGGAATCCGAATATTAAATAAATATTATATTATGTAATACCTTATCCATATAAACATACACAATAGAGCTTTAAAGTTATTGTTTCGCTTCAGTAAGTCTGGGTGTCGTTTTATTTCATTGCACTATAACAACATGAACGTATTCAAATTATTTTGCTTACCAATTTAATGATGAGCTATGGACCGTGAGAATGAAATATATGAGAAGCACTGCATACTGTGTGAACATGTCAAATATCAAGGACAAAACAACATGAAATTGTTATTAGTCAGGTAATTTATTACTCTTGATCGTATTTTAATAAATAAAACTAATATAATATCATCACATCACATTTAAAGCAAACAAACAAAGACATACTCATCACATCACACCAACGTAAAGTTCTCCAGATATAAGAGGTGATGAGTTAATAAAACCGTAGAAATCAAATTTAATGCGCAAGGCATGTTTCTAGAATAACCTTCACCAGGTACGGTCAATTGTAGAAATATTGGAAAGCCAAACTTGTTTTTAAAGTGTTTGGGAGCAATTAACCATATGTGCAAAACAGGATAAAATTTAGTTCATTTAGCAATAGCAGAATGAAATGAACAACAATAATATTACACACTCGGAACATTTCCAAATTTCATTCGAAGAAACGGGGGAAAAAATCAAGAACAAGACCCTTCATTTTTCTAGCTTGTTACGGGACTTCAATAGAAAATGGCGAACTTTGATTAGTTTGAAGGCGCCGTAGTGGCCCTGATTGTGCGTTAGTTAGATTTACAATTACATATGCAATCAATGCCTATCACCACTGATGTTGTGGGTTCGAATCTCGATCAGGACGAGGTGTACAACATTACGTGATGAAATGTTTCAGTGACTTGCGGCAGGTCGGTGGTTTTCTTCGGGTCCTCAGGTTTCCTCCACCAATAAAGCTTATCGTCATGATATAGCTGAAATAGTGTTGAAAGTGGCGTTAAACCCCATCAAGCAAACAAACAATAAATTAGCTTGATGGCTCCAAACCTCCACTCTTAGTAATATATGAGAGACAATGATAACAAATTATATCAATCCTGTCGTCGTATTTCTCATTTAGTCTTATTCATTATTACATACTTAGTTAGATTAAAGGCATTTTTGTATGACCAATATGACCGGAAGTGAACTGTCCATATTTTCACACCCCGGAAAAATAACCGGTTATTAGGTGCCCCTCGTGCGTTTCAGACAAAATAAACAACTTTCGGTGTTTACGTCTGCAGATGTCGGAAGTATATAATAAATATTTTAATACATGGGCATTTCCATATTGGCTTGGTTATGATCCCTAGACCCATATTGGCCCTCGACTTCGTCTCAGACCAATATAGGTGTCTCGGGATGATATCCAGGCCAATATGGAAATGCCCATGTATTAATCTGTATTTATTTATAGAATGTAAAGGTGGATAGTTGTGAACATACGGATATGACTGAAGCAACAACGATATCATTGTATCAGACGAAGAGTTATCCTGTTGCGGATTAAGATTAGTTATATATTTCATATTGAACTATTTGGAAACACCAGTGGAAATTTTTTGACAATGAATCTATGCCACTCAATTTAAAAAAAAAACACCACATAAATTTCAAAGATAACTTACAGAAAGAATATGACACTAACATAGAGTTATTTTTTACATACAAGAAAATAAGGAATAACTGTATTATATTTGAAGTGTTGCCGCCATTAATCGTCGATTTTACTGTCGCAAATTGAGCTTTCCTGGCAACACTTCAAATACAAAGTTATTCCCATTCTAATTAACTTTCCAAACAATAATATTTGTTTACAATTATCAGCTGTTTTAAATTAATTTCATTTCCACTTTTCACTTATCGTATCCGCCAAATTAATTCCGTAGTTGCAAACCGCTTCGATGAGAAATCAATCGCTTTATAAAATATTCAATGATCTATTATGTAATCATAACCACAGGCACTTGGATCCAGGATTTTTTTTTAAATAAAAATAAGTTATCTAGAGTGTATGTTTTATTTTATAGCCCCTTGACATGTTTTATTACTATTTTAGTCCATATTGACATTTTCCAAAAAAAAAATCTATATACCATCTAAAAAAAAAATGCTGTATACCATCTAACTAACAAGGCTTGCAACTTCTGTTGTGCTAAAAATAGAACAAAATTTACTAACTGGGATCCCCACGTTTTTCAGACTTAAATCGCCGCCTGTAATGTTGAAATGTGCCTCGATCCTCTTCTACCTATCCATTCTTACTTTAGAGCATACATTATTTCGCAGTTAAATCGTTTGTCATACAAGAATCGGGTTTGTTTTTCGCAAGCGAGTCAAAATCAACATCGGGACGGAAGCCTTTTCATTTATTCAGGGGAGTTAATTATTCACGCAATCTGAGGAGTTCCGTATTGACTGGAAGCAAGGTTACGAAAACAAAATTTGGCGCAAAGATATGAAATGATCCCCCCCCCTCATAAAGAGTGTTCATAAGTCGAAAGAGCTGACCATACGGCCTGAAAATGGCAGATGCTGATATGATTATATTATGGTACTTAAATTGGATATTCCTTTCCTTTATTTAAAAATCAATAAAGGGGACAACTTATGATTTGATTGACTTTGAGCTTTGGGGGAAAAAAATGGGGGTAAAAATATTTATGTCCTTAATGTGTGGGCACCAACATTTTTTTTTTTTTAAATTGGAAATTGATTGTTAAAAACAAATTGATGTTGGAGTCAATATACCAAAATTTGCAACATGCTTGTACATTTTTTAATCATCTACCTCAGTACCTGATTTGTGAAAAGAATCTCCTGACCAAAACAAAAAACAAAAAAACAACAAACTATTCTGATAGAAAATGCATGAAGACCCTGGACCACCTGCCTGTCCCCAGTTAATAAATCATCAGTGCCAAAAATCATATAAATGCATGTTTGAAAATTAAATTACAAAACCTGGGTTAGTTTTAAATGTATGTGGGAAATGATTCGCTCAGGTCAAGGATAAGTTTTGAATATCACCATTAGCTATTCATTTTGCTATGCAATAAAAAGAGTCAACCACAATTCAATGGTCTAAATTTATTAATGCATTGTGTGGGTGGAAAATGTTATTTGTCAGTATGACATACATGGTCAGTATCTCCCTGATCAGTATCATATGAGAGAGAAAAACCTCCTGTTTACCCCATAATTTCTAGTATATTATCACCTATTTGCAATAATGTTAATAACTAACAACACCTGAAAACCAGTAACTGGAAGGCTGAATTTTACCGATGGCTACATGAAGGGAATATTCATAAAATTTAACATAGAAGCATCCGTGTGGGTGTGTTCAATGTTCCTAGATACTCTTTTGAGTCTCACAAGGACAGCATAGAAACTGGTATGAGGACAGCTATTAATGAAAAATTAATTAAGGCAAGAAAAAAAAAGTTACCAAACTCTGTCTTCCATTTTTTTAAAAGGGAGAGGCCGCAAAAAGTCTACCCTTATATGGTTTATTGAGATTCTGGGTCAAACCCTATCAAATGTATGAAGAGTCGACCATTTTATTACTGAGGGGGGAGGGGCTGGATTTTTTTGAAATAAATAAATTATTTTTTGAAAGAAATAAATTATTTCCAAAATTCTCTGAAAAAACAAATTCATCTCCATCTTATCATTCTGTTGAAATAAAACATCTAATTTGTTGATAATATAAACTAGAGGATGTCTCTAAAAGACACAGATGCCCTGCCATCAATAATATTATGAGATTCTGAAATATTCACCAAAATAAAACAAAGGTAATCAATGATATTTTACATAATTCGCCTCGTAATATTTGGGTCACAGTGACCTAATTTGCATGGATGCATATGCATCAACATACACGTTTACAACATCCTACCACTTACAGTAGCTGAGATATGAACTCAGACGTAAAACTTTACCAGTCAATGAAGCATAAAATATGGGTCGCAGTGACCTCCTTTTGCATGGATGCTGACATACCACCCAAGATGCATACACATTCAAGTTTATAACATCCTATATATATATATATAGCTACCACTTATAGTTCCTGAGTTATGAAATCGGACGTAAAACATAACCCCTTGTGGACACGGACATGGACACGCACATCATGGAAACAACTTCATTGAGGCGAACTAAAAATCTATCAAACTCATTCAACCATGAAAAGTAGGTCAATGTGACTCAAGTGTTGTTGATCGGTGTTGTACTACATAATAGGATTGTAGTGCTCAAATATTAATATATCATCAAGGGTTTATGAGAAATGGACTTAAAACACAGAACTGAACCGAATGCGGAGACAGACGAACAAGTGTAAATCTATATGCCCATTCCACATTCGTGGCGGGGCATAAAAATAAGAAATAAAATACTACAATCTGCTCCATTTTTACCTTAAAGGTGTAAGAAAATCTACACATTAATTTTAATTGGCCTAAGGCAAAATAAATAAATCATGTGTTTCTGGTTATGGGCTTTTTTAATAATATTATGATTGGTGAGTAGACAGAGGCAAATACAAGAAGTGGGCCTCCCCTCCCGTCTTTTGGTGAACAAATTTACAGAGCTGCGGGCAATTTGGCCTCCTATTTTCAGAAAGTCAGGATCTTCCAGTGATAGGCATTTTTTTCCCAAATATATTTCGTAGGAAAAATCTTCTGACATTAATAGTGCTTGTTAAAGATGGTTAAAAACGTTAGGGGTATATTGTATAAGGTACTATTATAAATTAAAGAAGAACGAAACTAACTGATGATTTGAGATTTTACAGAATTTAGAAGTAACACAAAAATGAAAATATGACTTTTTATATCTAATTGATTTTAAATTTCCCACTAAACATGCAGGCTGCCATTTTTCACTTATCAGTGACGTAACTCCATCTATTCCGATTTCCCTGTTCAGCTTAACTGCATCAAAACAATAATATCATTTTTGGAATTCCGTCATAATGGATAGATATTCTAAATTTCTAAAAATCAAAATCAGCATTTCGATAATCCCAGACTAATCGTTTATAAGTACTGATTGATTTAAGAGGGACTTTTAGGTAGACAATTGTTGCTTCATGGTCACTAACTTTTCTATTCATTAATAGCTGTCCTCATATCAGTTTCTATACTGTCCTTGGGAGACTCAAAAGAGTAGCTAGGAACATTGAATACACCCACACGGATGCTTCTATGTTAAATTTTATGAATATTCCCTTCATGTAGCCATCGGTAAAATTCAGCCTTCCAGTTACTGGTTTTCAGGTGTTGTTAGTTTTTAACATTACTGCAAATAGGTGATAATATACTAGAAATTATGGGGTAAACAGGAGGTTTTTCTCTCTCATATGATACTGATCAGGGAGAAGATGCTGATCTCACCACTATGTATATCATATTGACAAATACAATTTTCCACCCACACAATGCATTAATAAATTTAGTTTGTTGTTTTTTGTTTTTTTTTTGGTCAGGAGATTCTTTTCACAAATCAGGTATAAAACAATAACCACAAAATACACACGTAGCCATGGGTACATCTTGTCTGTATAACTAATATAAACAATAACCAAGGAGACATAGCAGAGACTTTGTGTCAGTTTATCTAACTGAAAATGTGTTGAAAACTGAATAAACAATATGCAAGAACAAATGCACTGGCCACTGGGCAGATGATACTAATAGTCCAGTAGAAGGGGCATTAGTATATTACATTAGCATTTATGACAAATTCATCAGAAATTCATCTTTTCTTGTTTACAGAAAAGAGTGGACCACCCAAATAGAGAGCAATATTGTCTCGTGTCTATATTAATAACCATATCACTTGAAGAAATACAGATATATTTAAGAAAGGAACTGAAAATACAAGACACCAACATTTAACGATTTATTCAAATCATACAATGTATTGACAGACAACATACAAGTTGACCCACCATTTACATTACTCCGGGTAATTGAGAAACATATCAAATGACAATATATGGCACACTTTTACTAAATTTTATAATTTCCATTGCTGACCAAATATTCAAATTAAGAACAAATTGGGACACAATTTTAGAATATTTCTTATTTCCTCTGCTCAACAAATATTCATTTTAAGAATTTACATTCAAAAACCTGTGTAGCAAGGTTTAAAAAATATCGAAATGCGATTGTATGTTGATTTAAGCCTGTAAGAAAACTTTACGGTATTGATCAGTAGACTGTAAGAGGCAGCTTCACCAACAACGTTAATGTGCATGCTTTCTTACACATGATCATCCTGTTAAGAACACTTTAAGGTATTGATCAGTAGACTGTAAGTGGCAGCTTCACCAACAGCTTTAATGTGCATGCTTTCTTACACATGATAATCCTGTTAGGAAAATTTTAAGGTATTGATCAGTATACTGTAAGTGGCAGCTTCATCAAAAGATTGCATGTGCATACCTTCTTACATCTGATCATATTGAACATGGACTCTTTAGACAGTGTGCGACATCTAAACTCAAAATATGTGGGTAATCCTTCTCTTTTTTTTTTTTACAGAATAAAAGAAAAATTAATCCAAATCTAGATTTACAGGTTATTTAACTTGCCTAACTGCTACAGTTGATACCAGTCCATTTCTTAACACTTTACACCAGTTTAAAGCAAGTGAAAATATAACTTTAACCACAATAAGTCTGCAATTAATCACCAATTATTTACAATATACACATTCATAATAAAAAAAAATATTGATTCAATTAAAATCAAAGATATTTGCAAATAAAAAAGGTCTTCTTTTCATATTAAAATGCAATAATTCTGAATTGTAACAGGCAAAATAAAATAATCTATCAACTACATTAGTCATGAAAACACAATGTGAAAAAGTTGATCTTTCAATGAGGTTAAGGTCAGATCATATCTAGCAATGCAATGAATACATCGTACTCTCGCATAAATTGATAAACTGACCGTTTCACACAATTATTTCAGTCAGTATATTTTCAAACATATGCCCTTCATGATACATCTGCAGACCAATTATGCTGGGTCTAGATAAAACAATATCTTGGAAATTGACACTATAAAAAATAGATGCAGAGCTAAAAAGATCATTGATATTTGAAAACGAGATCAACAGTTGGCATACATAGGGCATACATTTCACAGCACAAGGGATTTACTGGCAAATATAAATTGTCTTTGTTTTCAAATTTTTGCAAAAACCATCCCATAACTAAAACTGAATGTCAACACAAGTCACATCAGCTATAATTCATAAAAATGCTTACTGCAATAATGGGTACTATTCTATTAGATACCTGCAACTACTTTACATATATGTGTATATAGTAATTTTATTGAACACAATCTTTTCTGAAACAAATTGCTAAAACAGTAGTTATATTAACATACTTTAAATATGCAACACACATGTTTTATTTAATTATCAACAGTTTGATGGACCACAGCTATATAATAAATGAGTTTGCACTTGATTTGCTATGTCTCACAACTCGAATGTACTTGGTTAATGAGCTACGAACCACTTCCAACTCTAAACTTAGAATATAACAAAGTTAACGTCAGGTCTGGACCTGCGTCACCAACATATTGACTCAAATCTACTCATACTAAGAGGTGCATTTCTTAATTGTGTCTTTTCCTGCCTCTTAAGTCTATTTGCAGGCCATCTCTCACAATGTATATTGAACTGATGGTTTTGTCCGCATTCTTTAATACAACAAGTCTTGGTGGTGACTTCTTTTTAGATTCCAGATTGGCAAATTTTACCTAAAAAGAGAGGTTACCATAATGAAATTTTACAAGCAAGAAAGATAAAAGTGTTTTAAAGCTAATATGTTGTATATTATATAATGACAGACTGTTGTAATGGGTAGAGAGAAACAATAAATAGTGCTAATCAAACAATGGCAACATATCAACAAGGGAAATTCGAGCAAGTGACTATTTTTTACCCCTTTTCTGAAGGGGTCATCCCTTCTATTTTCAATAGGAACCTTTATATTGGAATGTGTAGAACTCAATTTGAGAAAATAAAAAGGTGCTCATGCCAATCATGGGACATGGAACTTCTTAACATGGTGTAAGCAATAACATTTGTTACAATTCTAATACTTACATCAACCTCAGTAATCAAGTCAATTTCATTTTTGTTTGTTCGAAACTTGATTTTCTGCTCCACTTTTCTTGTTATTTTCAGAACTTCCCGATTATCATCATTACTTTCATCATCACTGTCCTGCAAAGGAACCAACACAAATTGTAACAAAATGTAAAGAAGACATCAAAATTCAACTAATTTAATGAAATAATGTTTCGAAACCAAATACTAAACAATTCAAGTATTACATGTATATGTCCATAATAAATCCAATTATTTCATGACTCCAGATAATGTCTTTTTCTGATTGGCTGACGTCCCTAGTAACGATATTTAATAAAACATTATATTCACCTCGTGTGACGTCACGCGAGGTGAATATAACATTCCACCAAGCTAAACTAAAGAAAATGATCAAAGCTTATTTTAAGGGTGAAAGAAACATATAAATTGTGTCATTTAATAAAAGAATTAATGACTCATTTCGATGGATACCAGGATTTATCAATCCAAGAATAATATATTTACCTCAGCCCCTAGGCCTCGGTAAATATAATATTCTTGGGTTAACTAGGAAGAACTGTTTTAGATACCTAGAACTTATGTCTCCCCGTAATGCGGCCATCTATACAACAACCTATCTCGAAAGACAAAAATGTTATGGCCAGGACAAGAAAACATTATTTAAAAGCAATCATTTGACCTTGAGGTCAAGGGTCAAGGTCCAATGAAGGTCAATATGATACACGACACACCGCCTTATGGTCATGCACCCACATACCAAATATAATTGACATATCTCGAAAGACAAAAAAGTTGCATTGTCCGGACAAGCTTCACTGACAAGAAGCGGAAGCAGGAGAAAAAAATCAGACTAAAACAATATGTCACCCTTCATTCGAATGGGAGACATAACACATCTGTGTATCCACCTCATTAAAAGTCATTAATTGTATATTATCCATTCTATAAGATGGAATGCTGGTACCAAATCAGGGTATGATATAATTTAATTGTGGCTATTAATTTCCTAGTTACCTTTTCAAGTCCAAAGATTTTGTCCAAGATTTGTAGTGAATCTGCCCATCTTTCTATCATTGCTTCTGTTTTTAAGCTCTGTTTTCATGAGATAAAACTCTTTTTCCATCTGTAATAAAAAAAAGAAATAATAGGCAGAATAAAAAAGACTTCAAAACCATGAAGAAAGACATGAATCAATTCAGATATCAAATACTGCTTCTATTGTTTTTATTAATGTGGATATTGCGACAGGTCATTCATCGCATTAATAAAAACATGAATTGTTATCCTTAGAAGTAATGTTTTATTAGAACATAAAACTCAATCCGAGATCGATACATTGTATTTATCGTCATGGTATATGTTTTCGCATGTCATATGTTTTCGTATCATCCATTTTATTTTGATTTACACAGCTCACGTGTTATTTTTTACTTGTCTTCCGGTTTCTATTTCTAGATAGTAAACAGGATTGCAATGTGACGTCTGTCAAAAATGTTTAAGATCGGTTTTAAAGACATAAGTACAAAAAATAGTGAACTTACCTACTGAACCATACTTTTTGTAATGCCAAAAAAATACTTCATTTATAAAGTAGCTGGAAAAAATCCTGAAAGGTTATATACAATTTAACTATGTCGTCTGCATCTCAGACACCTGATCTACCTGTGATGTGATTGTCAGTGTGTCACTTATTATACTTGCAAACAAAAGAGCTGACTGAAATGTGCTGGTTTCTTATATAAAATGCACGTCAACAGCAGTGCATTTTGGTTTCAGCACTAAAAAAACAACAAAAGTGAACACAATTTTGAAAGTGGTCATTTTCAAACATTCTGTTATTTCATTTAGGTGTATTATGATTTATAGATGGCCAGAACCATGAAATTTTAAACCCAGAGATTTCCGGATTTTCAATTCGTTTCCATCCCGTATATCGGCCCTGTTTTTTACTTTATGCGAACACATATGACGCCATTTTACTGACAGCAGACGTTACCAGGTAATCGAGAGTATATTAATATTCAGGAATGGCTTTAAAAACAATCTTATGTACAAAGAAATATTTAACTAGCCATTCTTTGAAAATTCCAATCGTCATATGAATGAAGGGTTAACACTGTTAATCGCCAGATCGAAAAATCGATAATAGTACGAAAACCCATAAGTTACACGAGGATATAAGCCCATTTCTAAAAACACAAAAACCATTCTCTAGTCTATTCAGATTGAGTTTTTGGTAATGTTGGAGTTGTTCAACACTGTTTATAATGAAAACGTCCCACAAAAGTGATGAATTAAAAAAAAAATTAAACGGGAGGACGGGGTCCACAAAATGGTTCAAAATGCTAGTCTACGATTCTTGTTCCTCTTCCCTTCTTCAAAACAGAATATATATTGTATTAGTTTCAGGCTAATTTCTTGCGAGTTCAATAATGCCTTACATCTGATAACTTCCCAAATGTGAACCATTTTTGTACTTTCCAGCCCTTATTATCGTCACGGTATATGTTTTCGTCTGTCATATGTTTTCGTCTCATCCATTTTATTTGGATTTACACAGCGCACGTGTTATTTTTTACCTGTCTTCCGGTTTCTTTTTCTAGATAGTAAACCGGATGGCAACGTGACGTCTGTCAAAAATGTTTAAGATTGCTATTAAAGACATAAGTACCAAAAATAGTGAACTTACCTACTGAACCATACTTTCGTAATGCCAAAAAATTACTTCATTTATAAAGTAGCGGGAAAAAAATTCTGTAAGGCTACATAAAATTTAACTATGTCGTCTGCATCTCAGACATCTGCTCTGCCTGTCGTGTGATTGTCATGGTGTCACTTATCGTACTTGTAAACAAAAGAGCTGACTGAAATGTGCCGGTTTCTTATATAAAATGAACGTCAACAGCAGTGCATTTTGGTTTCAACACTAAAAAAACAACAAAAGTGAACACAATTTTGAAAGTGGTCATTTTCAAACATTCTGTTATTTTATTTAGATGTAGTATGATTTATAGATGGCCAGAACCATGAAATTCTAAAACCAGCCATTTCCGGATTTTAAATTCGTTTCCATCCCGTATATCGGCCCTGTTTTTTACTTTATACGAAAACATATGCCGCGATTTTACTGACAGCAGACGTTGCCAGATAATCGAGAGTATATTAAAAATTCAGGAATGGCTTTTCAAACAATCTTATGTACAAAGGAATATTTAACTTCCCATTCTTTGAAAATTCCAATCGTCATATGAATGAAGGGTTAACACTGTCAATCGCCAGATCGGAATATCCATAATGCGACGAAAACCCATAACACGAGGATAACCAGAATACCAGTTCAGTTGCATTTATTTGCCATATTGTGGTCATGTGACTACAATGTCACGTGGTCAAATTACTGAATTTATACTGGGAATATCACGTGGAACAGAGATACCCGTTGTACGCATGAAATTTAAATAAATTCTATCTGTTTTCATTAATACAACCATGATAACGACTATGTAAGAAACAATTCAACTTTCCTTTTCATTTTATTTCATTTATTAATTTTATTTTTTCCTATTTTTATTTTAGAAAATACAAATAAATGCATCATGTGTATAAATACGTTTTCACATATCGTAGAGTCATACTGAATTATTAAAATGAACTTCCAATACAATTAAAATAACTTGAAAATTATACTTTTTTGCATAAAGTTTTATTTAAAGAAAATAAATTAAGATATCACTGATAAACATAATAATTAGACTTACATTGTGATTATATAAAGCAACTAATTCTGTCAAGGTGGTTATGCACTATCTCGACCACGTTGAATGTTCCAGAGACAAAGGATCATAACGAAAGGCGCGAAATTGATAATGAATTCGATATTCTTTACACTCCTTGTATAAATGACTGCATTCGTACTACACAGAGCACGTGCTAATGACATCTAGGTCAAATTAAGGAAAATAAAATACTTGATTGCATGCATATTTATAAAAAAATGTGATGTAAAAGTTTTTCTATTGGTTAAGCCTACATCATAGGGTGTATACATCTATGGGTGAATATATTTTATCAACCATTTCTTTATGATCCTTTATTCTAGTCATTGCAGTATGCAGTTAAAAAAGTTTAATCGAAATGGAACTTGTGATCAGTGTAACAAAAATAACAAAATTATTTATTATTAGAATAGTGCTAAACGGCACACCTCATCTTAAAAAAACTATCTAAAAGGTGGAAGCTAATATTCACGGGGGATCTAGTTTGCACATATGAGCTTTTTGTGTTTACCAGAGGTGAAAGATTAAATTTCAAATTTCATGAAAGGTGGAAGTTTGCCTTTTTTAATTGGTGAAAGGAAACCTTACAGAAAACATTTGCATATCATCAAAGGTGAAAGACCCCATCTTCAAATTAACAAAAGTTGTACAAGATTATATTACTGTTAACTTTTGTATTTCATCAAAGATGGAAGATGGTTTGTTAACATTAACAACAGGTGAAATGTTATTTTACTGTTAACTTTTGTATTTCATGGAAGATGGAACATGGTCTCATTAACATTGACAAAAGGTGACATGTTATCTTACGGTAAACTTTTGTATTTCATCAAAGATGGAAGATGGTCTGTTCACATTGACAAAAGGTGAAAGGTTATCTTACGGTAAACTTTCGTATTTCTTCAAAGATGGAATATGGTATGTTATAACATTGACAAAAGGTGAAAGGTTATCTTACGGTAAACTTTTGTATTTCAACAAAGATTGAAGATGGTCTGTTTACATTGACAAAAGGTGAAAGGTTATCTTACGGTAAACTTTTGTTAATAATGAAAGATGGAAGGTGATCTTTTTGTTCTGACAAAAGGGGAAAGGTTGTATTTTGTTATCTTTTTGAATATTTAAAAGATGGAAGATCATCTTTTTTTCATCAAATGCTGATGAAATATGAACATCGGTTACAGATGAACTTCCGATCGGCTTTTGGTGAATTGAAAAGGCAAATAAAAGATAATGTTTCATGCAGTGATATCTGCTGGACACTGCTATACCCAAACAAACACAAATAACATAAATAAGACGCAAGCCTTTCTACAAACTGTAAATCGAACATTGAACATCGTTGTTATGCGGGAATTGTAACGGACATCACAACACGGGACTAAGAACGCACAGACACGTAACAGGAGTGAGTGATACTCGCTTATTGCCACCTCAGCAATTTTGCAGCTATATCATGGCGAGAACTATTTAATTTTCAATGAAGTGATGCTCAGGTCCGCTTCGTACTAGACCAACACCCTTAGTTGAATTTTTATAGTGCTATTTCACAGAAACAACAGACAGTTGATAGACATGTAGTCCCACTCAGACACATTATCCTGATTCCGAGCCAACAAGTCTTTGCTCTTTCCCCTTTATGCAGCGTGCTTAACGGAGGAGCAACAAATACCTATTTTATAGTCCTGGGTTTGACGCGATTGGGGTTAGAACTCGCGATCTATAGCACTGAAGGTGAGCACTCAAACCATTACACCACCGATACGGTACACATAATAGTACAACACAGAAAACTAAAAAGATGAGCATTAAAACCGAGGGTGAACTCAGGTACAGATGAAGGGTAAGCAGTTCCTGCTTCTTATAAGACAACCTGTCGTGTTACTTATGTATATGGTCAAGTCCGGTAAAAGTAAAGTTTCATTGTCATTTGAGGTATGGATATTTCGTAACGATCAACCAGATCAAACGTAGCATTTCAGTAAGCATGCATATACACATTACGACATTTCCTTATTAATGACTTATCACATGGTTTATAACAATAATAACACGACGGGCGCCATTGGTGGAGCAGGAACACAACTAGATAAATATTTATAACATGTATGGAACTCACACTATTCCAAGAATATGTATGAAAAGTCATTCCATCGGACAGAACTGAATCGCACACGGCATCACCTACATTTCCATTGTTGGACGCATTCCCTATCTGTATTTTAGTGGTCACATCATACACAACCAGCTAGAGTTAAGAAGAATATCATTGTTTTAGATTAATTTGATTGATATGCAATTTTTGTTATCGTTATTATTTATTAATTACACAAATATTGACATCGTTTGTGTAGTTTTTGACAAAATACAGATAAGCTACCACTAATATTTCGATCCACCGACAATATGACTGTTAAATAACCTGTGTTCATTACTTTGATATTTTCATAAAGAATATTCCCTCTCATGTTCAATTCAGACTTAAAATTAAGTCTCATTTTCATGACATACAACATTTTTACAAATGCATTTGATATTAGAGTAAGAGTTCCGTTTGTACTTTCCCCTGTACACACAATATAGTAATGTGTATTTGGTGTTATGTCAAATGAATAATCGTCTGAAATATGCACCCTGGCTATTTGTTATCCTCGTTAAATAAATAATTACATTAAGACATTTATTAAATCGGGACTGTAACGTAGCATAGATACACAGGGCATGACAGGAAAACGACATTTTCTCATTAATGACTTGCCACAAGGTTTATGATAAGAGTAACACGTAGGACATCACCGGTGGAGCAGGAATTTCTTATCCTTCCGGAACACCTGCGTTCGCCTATGAAAACCAGAAACATATTTATGACCGGCAATTCCTAAATATTTCAACAAAATCGGATATATAATTATAACATGTATGAAACTCACACTATTCCAAGGATCTGTATTAAAAGTCACTCCTTAGGGCAGAATAGCTTAGGATATAATTGAATAGCACTCGGTATCACTTACATTTCCATCGTTGGACAAACATTGCATATCTGTATTTTTAGTGGTCACATCAGACACAACTAGCTAGAGTCAAAAAGAATAGTATTGCAATCAATATTGTGTTAGAGTATCATTAGGGAGCAACCATTTATCATTCATAGAAACAAAATAATAACTGTCCTGATAGATGTCCAAAGATAGCTGACTATGCAGTTTATAACGAGGTTTATTTGGTAAAATTGAACAAAAGAAAATACTGATTGTTCATGCTAAAATGCATTTCTCGCTCATATGAAAAGCATTTCATGCCATTGTACACTTTAATATATCACATATTTTTTCACTTTAAGACCTCTACACAATACATAACAGTATATCTTCACCAAGATCATCTGTCTGAAAAATAATAAAATTAACAATAAATAAATCTGTATTACAACAACAACCTTATTCATTTATGTTAGACGGTAAGTTGATAGTATTCAACATTAATACAAAATTAATCTTTTTTATTTTGAAATTTACATTTGTTAAAGTTTTATTAAGTTTAAATGTAAGATTTTTCAAATTTTAAATTCTTTAATAATTAAACTTATTTGAAAGTAATTAAGTAAGTGCTTGAACGAATACACATGTAGCTATATATATTGATGTTGTCCTTTTAGTTAAACATTGACATCATTGTTTCAATATATTATGTTATAAAATGGATGTATACTAATATAACATATAAACATATAAACTATACGATAAGTGTTCAAATTTAAACAATATAGGACAAAATACAAAAAACTCTAACAAACTAAATAAATATAATTGATGATTA